>JAIUZE010048301.1:0-36349 GCA_022085475.1 Heliosperma pusillum
TTTTTTTAAATAAAATTTCGGTCTTCAAAATTACAAGGCGAGTCGGAAAAAGTCAACAAAAGTCAAAGTTGACTTAAAAGTCGAGAAAAGTCGAAGATGACTTAAAAGTCAAGAAAAGTTTAGGACGACTTAAAAGTCAAGGAAAGTCAATGACGACTTTTAAAAAGTCAAGAAAAGTCAAAGACGACTTAAAAGTCAAGAAAAGTCAAAGATGACTAAAAACGGTATTTTCATGAAATCTCTCAAAAATTCCAAATACGAACTCGGAATTTCAAAATACGACTCGAAACAATAAATTCTATTTTAAAAACTTAACCTTGCTGAAAAGTATCCTTAAGAAATTTTACTAGAAAAATTGGGTACTTTTCGGGTTGTTACAAAAGATGGAGATCGGATTGCTCACTCCCGCTACATGGACCAAGATGGAACATCAAGACAAGCTTTTAGGGTCCAATTATGGATGGATTCCAAAGTTGTATTTTGTTCATTTTGGTAGATATGCCACACTAGGACTTTGTAATTTTACGTATTTTTCGTTCCTGTTGCTTTTCATCACATGATAGTTAGTGCATCATATTCCGCCTAAACCAAACCACCTACTACTAAAATGCATGAAAATTGACTCATATTGTTTGGATGTTAGTTATCATGGACATAAAGATGTCACACGAATTTAAGCCATCATCTTAGTTTATTCATTCTCGCCTGCTAGATATTCGTTCACTTAAAATGAATTAAAATAAAGTTGATGGGATCTTCCTCTAAAACCTAAAATTGGGACTAGTCTTTATAGGCCAAACTACTATGAATCCCTTCTTCGTCGGTAGACATATAGGAACTTACTCTCTATATGACCTCTTCTACGTTGGGTAAGTAGTATGTGTTGACTTATTTTACCTCAACATTATAATCCGAAGAGTTTCTCGTGATTATGATGGACTAAAGATAAAAATTTATCGACCAAGAATTCTAAAGGTAGAATTAGCCAAGAGGTTGGCTTATCAATTTACAGATAATTGAGTCTTGGCATCATTTATATAATTCTTGAGGGAGGTCAATTGTATAAATGCTTGAGTCTTCGCATTAAACAAGTTTTGCACTAGACTTAATTCATATTGATGAGTATGCTTATTATGTTTTTTCTTCTTTTTCGCAGTGTAGATGATGCGTGTATTTTATATAGACTTTTTAGTCTATTTATGCACGCATTTCTATGTCATTTAGGTGATATTATGTCACTATATGCCCTTATTTGGCTACTTTGTACTTTCATTACCATTTTGTAGGTACAAGCTGCGTAGTAGCGGAAACCGAGCCAAAACAGTCCACTTTGCATGCATTTAGGAGAATGGAAGGAACGGAACAGAAACTCTTGCATGGGAAAGCGTGAAACCGCTCACAATCAAGTCCAAAGCCACGACCAACACTATATGCTAGGCCAGAGGACCTCAATCGACCATATCTTTGGTCGATCGAGGGGAGTACTGATGAAGAAGACTCGATCGAGTGACTCTCTACTCGATCGAGAGGATTTGTTGCTAGAGAAGACCTCGATCTAGCTGTCATCTGCTCGATCGAGGGGTAGCTGTTGAAGAATTGGTCGATCGAGAGGATGAAGTCCTCGATCGACTGATATTCTCGAATAAAGGCCTCAATCGAAGGGGATTTTCCCTCGATCGAGTGAAATCTGTCACGGGCCTTAAGGTCATAGACTAATTAGGTTAGAAGTCGTGTTATGCATTATATAAGACTCTTAGTTCACCATTAGTTTCTGAACTTTCTTAATCCTTAAGTTTACATTCGGGTTTATTATCGACGCGGATTTATTCTTTACGCCGGATTTGCTAAGATTGTAAACTCTTTTCCCTCCTTTATTCTTAATCTTTGTTCTAGTCTTAATTACTATTTTACCTTTCTTAATTGCTGCGTTATTGTTCTTTATGCTTGTTAATTACGATTATATCATGTCTAATGTCATATATTCAAACGTCTTTATTGCTAGCATCATTAATAATATGAGTAGCTAATTCCCTTATATGTTAGGATGAGGAAAACTGTAATAAAGGCATGATAGGATAAAGTATTTTAGTTAATCTTGAATATGAGAATCAATCTAAGCAATATAATTGAGGTTAGTCGAGTGAGTGCACGCATGAGACTAGCTAGGTAGTTAACCCCGACCTGTAACGAGAGATTGGAAGGGAAAGGCTTGGTTAGAATTGATAGGTGACTCCTAAGAGGGCGAGAGTTAATTAGGAAAATCCCTAGGCTGGTTTGAGACCGAGAGGAGAAAACCATTGCCCTTCTCATTGATAGATTGACTAACTTAGTTGACCCGTAGATGCCGATATTGCAGTAGACCGAATCCTAGCATATTTTTCCTTTATCTGATTTATTTCGTGTTAACCTCTGCCTTTATTTCTCTTCCCTTAAATATTATTTAGTTTAGTTTAAAACCAGATCAAAACCCCCAGACTGTGACTGACAGAATTAGATTACAGTTAGTTAATTTCCTCCCTGTGGAGATCGACCTTACTTCCGCTATCTTCTTTAGGTAGTAGACTTAGGCTTTTATTTTTGGTGTATAACGACTCGCACCAAATTTGGGCGCCGTTGCCGGGGAGGCAATTTAATTTTCTGTTTATTTATTTCTGTCTCGTCTTAAGGAATTTCTAATTCCTTAAGATTGTTCTTATTTTTCTCTCTATAGTTGTGTATGCGCAGGTCCCAAAGGCTCGAGTTAGTGAAAGCTCATCCAGAGCCCGAAAGAACCTTCTTACGCAGAAAGAGAGGGTTAGATAAGACTGTTCAGGAGGAAGACTTGAGTACTTCTGACTCTGTCTTCGACAGTTTTATTTTCGAGGAAGATTCGACTAATGAGACTACCGTACCAGCGAAGATGCCTAACATTGCTAGTCACTCTGAGCCCAGCGCTGCATGTATACTCAGGGATTCAAACTTGCAACGGACGAAGATGGAACTTCTTTTGATCTTCGTCCGTCTTATATCAAGCTTGTTCAACAGGACAAGTATAGGGGTGTGGCTGGGGAAGATCCGAGAAAGCATATGGAGACTTTTGCTGATTACTGCTCTTCTATTCCAGTTTCTAAAGGGGTGACACAAGACAAGATCAAGGAGGTTTTGTTCCCTTTTTCTCTTACCGACAATGCCAAAGATTGGTTGAAGAATCTGAATAGAGAAGAACTTGGCATTACTGACTGGGCTACACTTTCACTGGCCTTCTACAAGAAGTATTTTCCACCACAGAGGACGAATGCTTTGAGGGGTCAGATTACAAATTTCAAGCAGACAGTAAATGAAAATCTTTATGAGTCCTGGGACCGATTTAAGACGCTAGTGAGGTCTGTTCCTCACCATGGGTTCGAACAGTGGTTTCTATGTAACCAGTATTACAACGGGTTGTATGATGATCATCGAGCTATCTTAGATGCCGCATCGAACGGGAGATTCCAGAAGGAGATAGATGATGATAAGGGTTGGAAATTGATCGAGGAGATGGCAACCCACTGTGCTGAATATGGTAATCCGCGAAGTGGTACACGGACAATAGCTAGTGTTGATTCTGACGGTCTGGATGCTAAATTTTATAAACTGAATGCCAGACTTGACAAATGGGAGAAGCAGGCTGCAGATAACCAGCAGACTGTTCATTTGCTGCAGCGAGATGAAGTGATCACTTGTGAAAGGTGTGGCGAAACTGGTCACACGGCTGTAGATTGTCTTGCAGAAAAGGAGCAAGTTTGTTCCTTTCAACAATATCGTCAAGGGGGTGGTTACTATAATCAGGGGAATATCCATCCCAACTTGAGATGGACGAGCCAGAATTTCCTAAATCCTACTATTCCACCACAGCAGCCGACTTATCAACCGCCGCATAAGCAAGGATTCCAAAAAATCCAGTCTTCACAATAAGCTAGTTCCTCATCTGAAGGAATTTCAGAAATTGGAGAGCTAAAGTCAATGATACAAGCTTTAGCTACCCAATTGAGCAAATCTGATCAAGCAACGAATGCTACCATTAAACTCTTGGAGTGGCAGATTGCTCAGTTTGCGGGAGCTAGATCTATTAGGCAACCTGGCCAGTTACCGTCCCAGACCGATAAGAACAAGGAGACACTGAACATGATCACGCTGCGAAGCGGTCTCGCTTATGACAGTCCTGCTGGTACCGTTGCTGATATCTCTGGTGCGCATTCCAATGTTTTGAAGGCTGATGCTGATATTGTGATCGATCGAGGAATTTATTCTAGTCGGTCGAATGATTTGAAGGGAAATTCACTCGATCGAGAGGTTGTTGTTCCTCGATCGAGTGAATCAGAAAGACAGAAGCTCGATTGAGAAGGTTCAGTTGATCGATCGAGTACTTTGACTGATGATGCTGCTCGATCGAGCAGTTTGAGTTCCAAGAATGATCGATCGAGTGACATCAATACTCGATCGATGGGTCCTAATGAGCGAGAAGCTCGATCGAAGGGGTTAAGCAAGCGGATGATTAACAACGCGATTGTCAAGGATACGCAACGTGGATCACCTGACGTTCCAGTTCCGTTTCCCGGTCGGTTGAAGAAGGCTAAGGTCGAGAAGCAATTTGTTCGGTTCGCTGACATTGTACCCGAACTTAAGGTGAATGTTCCATTTGCAGACATCTTATTAAAGGTACCCTCTTACTTGAAATTTATGCGTGAAATTCTTTTACGTAAGAGGTCAGTCGATACTGTTGAAACTGTAGCTTTGACTGAGAAATGCTTCACGTTCCTCCATAACAAATGCCCACCTAAACTGTCCGACCCAGGTAGCTTTTCCATACCGTGTCATATAGGTACCTATCTTATAGATAATGCGTTATGTGACCTAGGAGCTAGTGTTAGCGTCTTACCTTTGTCTTTAGCCAAACGGTTAGGCTTCACCAAGCTTCAGTGTATCAACACGACGATGCAAATGGCAGATAGGACCTTGTCACGACCTTTAGGAGTCATAGAGGATGTACCTGTGCAAATAGGGAGATTCTTTATCCTGGTCGACTTCATAGTATTGGACATACCTGAGGATTGTCACACTCCCATCATTTTGGGAAGACCGTTCTTGCATACTGCGCAAGCGGTTATTGATGTCGGGTTACGGACATTAACTTTTCAGATAGGTGGGGAGAACCTAGTTTTCACTCAGTCTCGTGCTAGTAAAGGTCCCATGCTTGTTTCACCATGTCACGCGCTTCCCTTAGCTGACATCACACCTAATTTGTTTATGCATGACAAAGCTTCGGTTCCTATCGAGCCTATAGCTCCTGTTTGTGATATTCCTATTGCTACCGTAACACCTCCGCCCCAGTTTGGGAGCGAATGGGAGGAACGCGCTGTTGTGTGTTGTCTTACAGATAATAGATCGGCAGCATTGGAGCTGAAGAAGGGAGAGCCATGTTCGCGTGATGGTATCAAGAAGAAGTCGAAGAAGGACAAAGGAGTTCGCACATATTCGAGTGATTCGGAAGTGGAGCTAGATTCCAAGAAAAGATCGTATGTGTGGAAAAAGAAGTAGGAAATTACCGCAGCTGAGGGTAATTCCGCAAGTCAAAGGCCTGACGGTGGCCTTGTCACAAAACAATTTGGTTATTAGCCGGGTTTGCAACCTCGTGCAATTAGTAAATAACAATTTATTGCGTTTTTGTTAGACAATTAGACAATTAGACTATTTACTTAGATTAGACGTTACGTTATAATCCGTAGTTTAGATAAACAATTTTCTTTTTCCTGTTAAACATTTTTTGGTATTTTTTGGGTATCGTTTTGTATCGTTTTTGCAGGAAAAAAAAGCGGAAATCAATTGCTAAAAGTCGAAGGCTGTGCAAATAGGAAAACCACTCGATCGAGTAAATCAGAACTACTCGATCGAGCGGTCCTGCCTGAAAAAGTCCCAAAAAATGCTAGCTCCCCAGTTTGATGCTGGTTTGGGGAAGCTGTTGTTTTGTGAGTTTTTCTGTTTATTTTTTTGCATTCTTTGTATATATTTCATCCCTTAGGAACATGAATTAGGTTGTGTTTCCCTTTCCCTTATATGTTGTTGTGCTGTAGCCAATGAGGACATTGTCTGTTTTGGTTTGGGTAGGTGTTTTGCATCCTTTTGCGTCTGCATTTGCATTTGTATTGCATTCACGTTTACAATTCATGTTAATTAGAAAAAATTTGAAAAAATCAAAAATATCACGTTTATTTTTGCATATAGTCGAGTCGGATTGGAGTCTTGTTCGTGATGAAAATGCACTACAAGTCTATTTTATGCTATTCCTTGTACCATTCTTGACTTACTTAGTAAAATCGAAGTAGTGAACTATTGAATTTTGTCTTGGGATTTAAATTTGACTATTAGACTTGACTCAACATTTTGGCAAACTACTTATATATTCTGAGTTTTAGAGCCTATAACTGGTGACATTTATGACCAGTTCATCTAGGAATGAGAGTAGTTACTCCCTACATCTCGTGTCATTTGCTTGTATATGAACTTTGATTTCTTATTGCCTGCACGCATTGAGTTTGTGGTCGGTACGTGTTTTGAGAATATTTGCATCTCCCTTTTCCTCATTTTACCCCATTAACTCCACATAAAGCCATATCTGCCTGTTGCCCTCAACTACATTCTAAACGGAGCCTACCTTTGCCGAGCTAGTTTAGTAGTCGAGGTATATTTTACTGTTGTGTCAGTTTTTGACTCGTTTTCATTAATTGGAGTGGGTATTTGCGAGAAAAAGTAGAGAAGTGATGAATAGTACCTCGATCGAGCAGCTTTTAGCTCGATCGAACAGATGTTGTTGTATGTTACCTCGATCGAGTGACTTATTTCACTCGATCGAGGGGTTTTTCCCTCAATCAGCCAAGAAAGAAAAAAAGAAAGAAAATGAAAAATGAAAAAAATATAATCAGAAAAAATAATTGGCTGAAGTTTTTGTTATTTGCACCTTCTATGTTTATTATTATTTGTCGAGGTGTTTTATGGGATTTGTGTTGTATATGCCTAGATATGTTAAGGCATAGAGCTTAGTTTTTGATAGTTGGAAGAATGGAACGAGTTCTATTACGGTCTTGTTAGGAACTAGCTTGGCTATTTACCCTCACATTTCCATTAATTGTTTTGCCCCTTCTTACCAATTAGCCTCACATATCCATATTTTTGCAAATGTTCGGCACGTGATAGTCCTTGAACGGTGGTTATGCGTGTGTACGGTGCTTGAATCATCTTTCATATTAGTTAGCGATGCATGTTGTGTCGGTCGTAGTCTAGGTGAGTGACTATATTTTCTTCTCTCTTTCTTATACATATTTACTTACCATTTGCTTGTTGAGAGAAGAGTGACCCGTGAGAGTCCGAATTTGGTTGAGTCTTGCAGGGTCGAAAGTCTAATTTATTTCCAAGATTGTATAAATTCGTTCACTTTCGTATTAAGCTTTGTAGCGATTGAATGAGTGCATTAAACTGTTTAGCATTGACTTGTAGCTAGCTCTGAGACTTACTCCATTCCCCTAGGTTCATTTAGTTCCATATATCTGCATTTAGTTTGCTTGAGGACAAGCAAAGGTTTGGTTTGGGGAAGTTTGATACGTGTATTTTATATAGACTTTTTTGTCCATTTATGCACGCATTTCTATGTCATTTAGGTGATATTATGTCACTATATGCTCCTATTTGGCTACTTTGTACTTTCATTACCATTTTGTAGGTACAAGCTGCGTAGTAGCGGAAACCGAGCCAAAACAGTCCACTTTGCATGCATTTAGGAGAATGGAAGGAACGCAACAGAAGCTCTTGCATGGGAAAGCCTGAAACCGCTCACAATCAAGTCCAAAGCCACGACCAACACTATATGCTAGGCCAGAGGACCTCGATCGACCATATCTTTGGTCGATCGAGGGGAGTATTGATGAAGAAGACTCGATGGAGTGACTCTCTACTCGATCGAGAGGATTTGTTGCTAAAAAAGACCTCGATCGAGCTGTCATCTGCTCGATCGAGGGGTAGCTGTTGAAGAATTGGTCGATCGAGAGGATGAAGTCCTCGATCAACTGATATTCTCGAATAAAGGCCTCGATCGAAGGGGATTTTCCCTCGATCGAATGAAATCTGTCACGGGCCTTAAGTCCGTAGACTAATTAGGTTAGAAGTCGTGTTATGCATTATATAAGACTCTTAGTTCGTCATTAAGGGTTAATTATCGACTACTTATGATCGTGCATGTCGCAAGCCCGATACAAAGATAAATTACCCAGACTAGGCTAATAACAAATTAATGTAATTAGGGAAGTAGGGGTCGATCTTGAGGGAGATGGTGTTTCCTATGGATTGTGAATCGTCTCACAGTTGAGTTTTATCTAATGATTTTCTGGGTTTTGGGTTTTGTGATGTCTAAACTAACGAATGGCATAAAAACAAAATAAAAAAAAATTGAAATGAAAACGATTAAGCAAATGATAAATTAACAATAATGAGAAGCATCTAGGGAAATAGGTTCACACATGTAGATTGACATATTGATGAAATTGGATTTAGGATATGCAAATAATTCATTGAGCGTTCGTAAGAATGGTGTGTTCATTACAATCATAGATCAGATGGTCAAGCAGGCTTTTAGTGCGATTTACTAGGTCTTAATCCACTATGTCACGCTTTGTCTATTCAATTCCTGTATATCTACCTTGGAAAAGAATTCCACACTAGTCAATGATTGTGATCAAGAATCGTCAACTATCGTTAAAGTCCAAACATGCATAGACACAATGTTTTAAAAGCACAATTTCTTTTATCCAATTATCATCTTTTAATCAATCTAACATGGCTACCCTACACCCTAGAAAGGTGACTACTCACTCATGATTATGATGATATTAACAATGAAAGTTAAGATAAGCATATTTAGTCGATTTTAACAGTAATTTAGACTCTCTATGTGGCGATAATAACGACGCTATATGACAATCTAAGAAATGAAACTGCGATTATAACAATATGAAAATGAATCTAAATGATATAGAAAATGACAATCAAATGGAAATAAATAAAGAACAATAAACAAAGGATAAATTAGGAATACCTAGGTGACGATCAACGGTAAAAGCGATACCAATAATAGAAATCCCTCGCATAGAAATACCGTACTTTGAATTACAACTCTTGAACCCAACTAGTAGATACAAAGATTAAAATTCTTATTGAACTAAGCTAATGTTTTGATATGAAATGCACAGAAATAAGCTAGAAACAAAAGACAAAAGAAGAAGATAAACTTAAACTAGAAAGACTAAAACTAAAGAGAAAACTAATAAGAAGATTGTATGAAATATAGGATTAGATTGTGTAAGATAGTGTGTGAGAGTGTGTGGCTTGGAGCATATATTTATAGTATTAGGGTTTCGTGGAGAAGAGGTCGGGCATTAAATACATAGGGCAAATTTAGGAAGAAGGAGCCGCAATGCTTGGAGCAGGACACATCCCCGATCGGGTACACACTTACCCGATCGGGTAAGTCGTCTTCTAAAAGCTCTTGACTAACGCTTCATCTTCCTTCGCTTTGACTTGACTTACAACATCCCCCTTGACTTATACAATCTGGTTTGTTGATAGGGTATGATGTAAAGCGATGAATTCTCCCGTCTAATTGATTGGTCTTCCGACAACTACGAAATCGTCTCTGCTTCTTCTCTCTCTTAAGTTAGTGAACCTTCTTGAAATGCCTTACACAAGGTCAAGCTTTCTTCTTTGAATCGTCGGGTTCTAGGCAAATGCTCGGGAATATAGAAAACGGGCGTAGAAACGTCACTTTCCCTACAAAACAAGTTAGAACACAGGAATTCGCCTAGAAGACGATATTTGCTCATAAAATGGCTTAACAAAGCATAAATGACATACAAAACCGAGCTAAACTGGGGGTTAAAATCATACAAATATTCACTTATCAAACTCCCCCAAGCTAAACCTTTGCTTGTCCTCAAGCAAACATAACAAACAATACCAGGACAAGGTTGCAAGCATTGGCTACTATACCATCAAGGAACAAATCTCAACATAAAGCTTTGAAAACATAATGAATCATAACCCAAAAGCAACGTGGGCAAGAATGATACATAAACATGGCTGAGATTTACATAACGGCGTAGCGCAAAGAATTTCACTACAGAATTTCGGCTCTTGCATGATCTTTTGACAAATGGACTCTCACGGCGCACTCGAACACTCAATGTATGTAAAAAGGTGATTTCTTTATGTGTAAATGTTTGAGACACTCACCTATCTACGACTTATGAAAATGTGTCCGCAGTCTAATATGGTAAACAATTCAAAACACAAGTCAAAGATCACAATGCACATAGAAAAGAAGCCGAAATATAAGAAGAAGGCTTTGGGAAATGGGTGAAAGGTGGACAAATAGTCAAAGATCACAATGAGCTAGCAACTGACCAATGAAAACTCAATCCAAACTTTCGATTAATTCCCAAAAGATGAAAAACGAAGCCAGAGTGAACAGATTGGCTTATTACACACGAAACACAAGGGTAAACTCCTTCTATTGATTTGACATTTTTAGTAGATACTCATAACTTCTTTTCTTATTTCTTTTTCTTTGATTTTTCTATTTTTCTATTCTCTTTTTTTTCTCTTTTTTCTTCTCTGAACACAACTTCGCTTCTTGAACTTTTTCGTTTTCCCAATTCACTTTGACAGATAAGAACAAATCTTCTCAAAAGAGCACCCACACACCATAGACTAGCTACTAGCTCAAAAGGTAGCCAGTTTTTATATGTAGCTATTATTTTGGCAAGCAATTGTATGAAGGGGCTAATTTTGAGGGGTAAATTAAAGTGATAAAGCCTTCAAATCTTAGTGAATCTTGAATGCAATGCTTAAAGAAATGAAATGAGAACCATACTTATGCGTTTTGACATGACACACATCACAAGAAGAACTACACACACCTAGATGAGACTGGGTATGGATGTACCAGTCTAAGGAGGTTCTACCTTACAATATATGTAGTTTGCCAAATGTCAAGATCAAGCGTACTTATCTATAGATTCATTCCATGCCTACTGTATACAAGACTTCCCCATGTATGCAAAATTCAATGAATAATGAATCATTATCTTTTGAAAGCTCTAAGTTTGGGAAATGTAACATGATAGCATAGTAAACGTGCAAGCAAAGCATGAAAAACATTCAATTGTGTTGAAAATTTAAAAATCTTCTCTCTAAAATCTTCTCTTTCTTATTCAAAATTTGAAAAATATAACTAAAATGCAAAATGTGAAAATGCAATCCCTCCCCCAAGCTAAACATCACATTTTCCTCAATATGAGCACAAAAACCAAATATGTAATGAGATGCTTAATGGGAAGAAAGGAAAAATGAAAGAGGAATGAAGTGTACTAGCCAGTGCGGACTCCCCCAAGCTAGCTTTTTGGACTTGACAAGGAAGGTCGTCAGAGATTCTTCAAAAACTCTTTCATCTGCAAAGAAATCTAACAAAACAACGTAAAAGGGAAAAACAAAAATAAAAATACAAAAAGGGAAAACACGGGTTGCCTCTCGAGAAGCGCTTGTTTAACGTCTTGCTCGACGAATTTTTCTATAAAATCATTGGGTCTGTAATGGACGCTCCGTATAGACAATATCTAAACATCCGATGATAGAATTGCTTTAGTAGAGTTTCAGTCTGTGTCCATTAACTTTGAATTTCTCACCATTGCTAGTCATGAGTTCCACATAGCCGTACTTGCTCACATATGTGACCGTGAATGGTCCAGACCATCGGGAACGAAGTTTTCCCGGAAACATTTTCAGACGGGAGTTGAAAAGAAGTACTTGGTCACCGACATTAAATTCTTTCTTAATTATCCTCTTGTCGTGCCAACGCTTCGTTTTCTCTTTATAGATTCTAGAATTATTATAAGCTTGCAAACGAAATTCCTCTAACTCATTGAGTTGCAAAAGTCTCCTATCAGTGCTAAGCTTAGTGTCTAAGTTAAGTTCTTTGATAGCCCAGTAAGCTTTGTACTCTAACTCGACAGGAAGATGACAGGCCTTTCCATAAACCAATCGATAAGGAGATGCTCCAATCGGGGTTTTGAAAGCTGTGCGATAAGCCCATAAGGTGTCATCGAGCTTATTACTCCAATCAGTTCTAGATTTTGAGACTACTTTCTGAAGAATTGTTTTCAACTCTCTATTTGAGACTTCTACTTGACCGCTGGTCTGGGGGTGGTAGGCTAATCCTCGTCTGTGATACACACCATATTTAGCAAGCAGAGTATCTAACTGCTTCTCTCCAAAATGAGTTCCTCGATCACTAATCACGGCTCTGGGTACACCAAAACGTGGAAAGATGATCTTCTTAAATAGACGTATCACAGCTCTAGCATCATTGGTAGGAGTGGCAATTGCTTCTACCCATTTAGAAACATAGTCAACAGCGACTAAGATGTAACAATTTCCGTTAGAAGAAGAGAGTGGTCCTTGATAGTCAATACCCCAGACATCGAATATTTCAACTTCTAATATGCCGTTTTGAGGCATTTCATGTCTCTTGGATATCTGACCCATTCGTTGACAAGCGTCACAAGCCATAACAAAATCTTTTGGGTCATTAAACATCGAGGGCCAGAAAAACCCGGATTGTAAGACTTTGGCTACGGTCTTGGACGGACCATGATGACCACCATAAGCAGATGAGTGGCATCCTTCTAAAACTCCTTTAACTTCCCACTGGGGGATACATCGTCTATAAAGACCATCAGAACACTGCTTAAAAATATAAGGATCATCCCAAACAAAGAATTTTGCATCATGCAAGAATCGCTTCCTTTGGTTATAAGAAAGGTCAGAAGGTAGCTGTCGACTGACAAGAAAATTAGCCATATAAGCATACCAAGGAGAAGAGTCAGTAATCGCCATTAATGAATCATCAGCAAACGAACCATTAATTGGTGTTGGCAATCCTACTTCAGTTACTCTTATCCTTGAAAGATGGTCAGCGACTACATTTTCTGCTCCTTTCTTATCCCGGATCTTTAGATCAAACTCTTGAAGGAGTAAGATCCATCGGATAAGTCGAGGTTTTGCCTCTTTCTTTGAAAGCAGATATTTCAAAGCAGCATGATCAGTGTAAACAATGACTTTCGATCCTATAAGGTAAGAACAGAATTTGTCTAAAGCGTAAACAATAACAAGAAGTTCTTTTTCAGTAGTGGCATAGTTGATTTGGGCAGGATCTAAGGTTTTACAAGCATAGTAAATTGCATGAAGGAAATTTTCCTTTCTTTGCCCTAAAACAACTCCAATGGCGTAATCACTCGCATCGCACATAAGCTCAAATGGAAGATTCCAATCAGGTGACTGGATTATAGGTGCAGTGATTAGAGCGCGTTTGATTTTGTTGAATGCCTCAAGGCATTCCTTCTTGAAATTAAAAGGCGCATCCTTAAAAAGGAGCTCACTCAGGGGCTTGGCTATTTTAGAAAAATCTTTAATAAACCGTCGGTAGAAACCGGCGTGGCCAAGGAAACTCCCGATTCCTTTTACATTAGCAGGTGGTGGTAGTTGCTCAATAACTTGGATCTTAGCTCGATCCACTTCAATACCTCTTTCAGAAATGATGTGTCCTAAAACTACATCTTCGTTCACCATGAAGTGACACTTTTCCCAGTTGAGAACAAGGTCGACTTGTGACACCCTCAAATTTGCGGAAAGAAAAAAAAATAATTTAAATACATAACTAAGGGTGTCATAAATACAAAGGTTCATTTCAAAAGAAAATTTATATTATACATAAGAATTTTACAAGACGGGAGACATATCTCCCATATAAATACAGAAATAAAAGAGTGTATAATAATATACAATCTAAGAACCGAATATAGGTCCAAGGTAAATACTTCGCTCGCTAGCTCGTCAATGTACCCAAAGTATACATCACCACCTGTTCGACCGCATTAAATATAAACACGGAAGCCACAGTCAGTGGGGAGTAACTCCGAGTTCTCCCAGCCACGAAATGTCAAGTTTAATAAAACATGAATAACATAAAAGCAATGTATATGGACAATACAAAACTTTAACATATATGATATGCTTTTCATGTTATGAAACAGATAACTAACAAATAACCTAGCATGTGAAAGCTATCATGTGAAACCGATAATAAACTATAACTCGAGGTAGGGAAGCTGGTATGCTAGCTCAGAGGTTCCTCTCAGAAACATGGCCGTGATACACTCAAACCCTAATCAACACGTAATCATGTGAATCAGTTAACAACCGGTAATCCAAACTCTATCAACCTTAGCCGGCTTGCATCTCACCTTCTAAGATTCATAGAATCATCAAACATGAAAGACCAATACGTCTACAAACAGGCATAAGTTCTTAGTACGGCGATAGTCACTTCTGTAACTCGAGGCTATACCACAAGGTAGGAAAACATCCTAGTCCTAGACTGATCAGACCTAGCGACAACAGCTATTCCATTCCCCGTCCCATGACATAACCGTACATGAGAAACTCTACTAGGCGACCCCCTAAGCAGAGATGGCTAGTACTTAAGCTGGCTCCCTTCCCAAAGCGGAACTCTTAGGATGCCATGCCCCCGGCTTGGTATCAAAAGGCCCAGGCCAGTGACACAAACGCTATCAGTGGTGAACATATACTCGTTAAAGATAGTACGGGCCTATCGATGTCATGGTCCAAGATACTCATTTAGAATTAGAATGGTCAAGACGCCATATACTCATAATTCTCTATGGGTACTTAGTCAACACGACACCAACCATATAATAAACAGTCACGGAAACAATTTCCTAACATGTGACTAATTGCATATAAATCATAATCAAATAACATATCGCCTCATATCTACTAAGGCTAATTCATTAATTAAATACAACCTTACTTGAAGACAAATCCCCGACCCGAGTCCCGCGACGGGTCATCAGTCAAAACGGGGCTGACTAGATCTTAGTTTGACCAAACCCGTTTGGTCAAACCGGCTAGAAACAGAGTCTTTACCACATAGACTTAGACTTAAAAATCAACATATTCATTACATGTTATTTTATTAACTTCTAACATGTGAATTATTATATCATACCAAAAACCCGTTTGACTTAAAGGATATCAAATTAAACTACGATCTCGTATTATAATTTCTAACATGTGCGAAATAATAATTTTATGAAAAACTTTTTAATTAAATATTTTACTTATTAATATTTCTCACTTGCTAATTATTACAAAACGCGATAAAATAACGATAACTCAAAACCGTCACAAGTCCCACAAGGGGACCCACGGGCTGATTTGGGCCAACATGACACGGGCCTGGACTGGGCCCCACGGCTGGTTTGGGCCTGTTTTGGCCTTTTTAACGATTTTACTAAAAACCGTTTCTAATTATTTCCCGCATGCTTTAACATAATTAAAACCCGTCAAAACAACAACATAACAATCAAACATCGACACAACCCAAAGACCAAAACCCGGACCCACCATGGACCAACCCCGACCGGTCTGGACCGGGCCTGAACCGGCTGGTTTGGGTCCGGTTTTCCAGCCCCTCCTCACGGTTCAAACAACACCCATTTCCAAATAAATTCTAACTTGTTTTTAATTAACAACATCCATTTTTAAACATCCAATTCAACCATCATCATACAAAAATCATGATTATGACAAATCATAAAAATATGTCAAGAACACTAAACTTATTATAAATCCATACAACATGATAAAAACAACTACTTATCATGATACAACCAAAAATCCATAAATAAAAACAACATGAACAAAAACTAAAAGTATGAACCAAAAACAAAAGAAACAAAAGCTATGTAACATTAATTCGTCGAGTAACTCGGAATCGTTACCTAGCTAGCAAAATCAAGTAGCACCAAAATAAGAAGTAAAGAAAAACCCGTCTACTAATCTTCACCCAAAATATACGAGTCACCAAACTCGTCTTCAAAATCTTCCCCTATAAGAAATGACAAGAAAACATTATTAGAATTAAAACTTGATTTTCCATAATTAAAGTGTTGAAAACGATTTTGACGGAATTGAAAATAAACCGTACTAGAAGATGGAGAGCGAAGAGGAGATTCTAGAAATATAAGTTAGGACGGATTTAATTAAGAAATGAAGGTTTTATGATGATTTTGCTCAAGAACGACGAAGACAAATGAAGAACGACGAAGAACGAATGAAGAACGATGAAGAACGATTAATTAGATCTTAATTTGATTGATTGTAAAATGAAAAGTTGTTGGTGAGTAATGAAAAGAAAGAAAATATCAAGGCTTAAGAGGGGAAAAAGAGACGTGTGAAATGGAGAGGAATCGGGTCTGTTTTTACGCGATTTGCGGAGTTTAAGTTGACAGACCGATAAAGTTACAAATATCTTAGATATTTTATTAGTTTAATCATATTAATTAAAAGATCTAATATGAGTGGAAAAAAAGTGACATGGGGCGTATGACTCATGTCAAAGTCGGGTTTCGGGACTTAAGTTTGACCCGGGAATAGTTAAATGACGTTCGGTTAAAACCGTAAACGTTATTCTTTAAATTCCGAATAAATTCAAAATAATTATATTAAATTATGATAAATCTTAATAAATCTAAATAAAAATAATCAAAAATATTATTTTTTTTTTAAATAAAATTTCGGTCCTCAAACTTATGAGGCGAGTCGGGAAAAAGTCAACGGAAGTCAAAGTTGACTGAAAAGTCGAGAAAAGTCGAAGATGACTTAAAAGTCAAGAAAAAGTCTATGACGACTTAAAAGTCAAGAAAAGTCGATGACGACTTTTAAAAAGTCAAGGAAAGTCAAAGACGACTTAAAAGTCAAGAAAAGTCAAAGATGACTAAAAACGGTCTTTTCATGAAATCCCTCAGAAATTCCCAATACGAACGCGGAATTTCAAAATAAGACTCGGAACAAAAATTTCTATTTTAAAAACTTAAGTTCTACTGAAAAGTGTTAGTAAATATTTTTACTAGAAAAATTGGGTACTTTTCGGGTTGTTACACGACTTCTTCACAGCGTTCTAGCACTTTCGACAGATTTGTCAAACAATTATCGAAGGAAATGCCATAGACGCTAAAGTCGTCCATGAATACTTCCATGATAGTCTCAACAAAATCGGAAAAGATACTAGTCATGCAACGCTGGAAAGTTGCAGGTGCATTACACAAGCCAAATGGCATTCGGCGATAAGCAAAAGTGCCATAGGGACAGGTGAAGGTGGTTTTCTCCTGGTCCTCAGGGTGGATAGGAATTTGGAAAAATCCTGAGTAACCATCTAGATAACAGAAATATTTGTGGCAAGCTAACCTCTCTAGCATTTGATCAATGAAGGGCAGAGGATAGTGATCTTTTCTAGTTGATTGATTCAACTTTCTGTAGTCAATACACATACGCCATCCCGCCAGAATCCTTGTGGGGATGAGCTCATTCCTTTCATTCTTGACTACTGTTGTTCCTCCTTTCTTGGGAACAACTTGGACAGGGCTAACCCATTTTGAGTCAGAAATTGCATTGATTATGCCAGCATCTAGCAATTTCAGAACTTCAGCTTTAACTACTTCTTGCATGTTGGGATTAAGACGGCGTTGACCTTGAACACATGGTCTTTGGCCTTCTTGTAAGTTAATTCTATGCATGCAAAAGTCGGGGCTTATGCCTGTGAGGTCTTCAAGCTTATATCATATTGCCTTTTTATGTTTCCTCAAAACCGTCAATAGTAAGTTTAATTGATTTTCATCTAGGAGAGCACTCACTATGACCGGGCAATATTCAGACTCATCTAAAAAAGCATATTTTAGATTTGAGGGAAGAGGTTTAAGTTCAGGTTTGTGTACTTCTGCCTTGGCAGGAGCATCAATTAAGCTTATGAACTCCTCAACTTCTTCAGACGGTATCTCTTTACCAGTCAAGTCCCTTTCCAGCTCACTGATCTCAAAATTGTCATTCTCAGAGATATCCTCTAACAATAAAATTACTTCTAAAGGATCCTCAATTATTGATGGATACAGAGATTCATCAATGATTGAGTCGACAATGTCAAGAAAACAACAAGGTTCTTCAAGCATAGGGCTCTTCATTGCACTGTTTAAGTTGTAGGTGACTTTATCATCACCTACCTCTAATGTCAATTTCCCATTCTTGACATCGATTACTGCTCCCGCAGTGTGTAAAAATGGTCTTCCTAGAATGATAGGGATTTGCGAATCTTCTGCCATATCTAACACTATAAAATCGACTGAAATGAAAAACTTCCCTACTCTAACAGGTACATCTTCTAAAACTCCCATAGGTTGTTTTAGAAAATGATCTGCCATTTGCAGGGTGATACTTGTGCATTTCAGAATTCCTATATTCAATTTTTCGCAAATGGAATAGGGCATAACGCTTACACTAGCACCTAGATCGCATAAAGCTTTATCAATAGTGTAGGTGCCTATAGTGCAAGGTATAGAGAAACTACCAGGATCCTTTAACTTAGAAGGGGACTTATTTTGCAATAACGCACTGCATTCAGCGGTGAATGCGATGATTTCAACATCATCTAGAGTCCTCTTCTTTGTTAGAATATCCTTCATAAATTTCGTGTAAGAAGGGATTTGAGTGATTAATTCAGTGAAGGGAACCGTTACTTGGAGGTTTTGACAACTTCCATGAATTTACCGAACTGGGTTTCCTTATGATTTCTCCTCAAACGTTGGGGAAATGGAACTTGAATTTTGATGGGTTCCTTTTCAAGTTCATCCTTCTTTTCAAATTTGTCTTCCGCTTCCTTAGCGGTGGATGGTTGGGTTTCTTTTTGGCTTTCTACTGGTGAAGGCTCAACTGTTGGTTCTTTGGGTTGCTGCGGTTCCGTATAAGTGGTACCACTCCTAAGGGTGATAGCATTTGCGGTGTCCCTCGGTTGTTCACCATGAGGTGGGAGTTTGCCTTGTTTTATTTGGGTAATAGAGGTAGCCAATAGGGCCAATTGAGTTTCAAGCATCTTGATGGCAGCATCTTTAGCTTGATCACTCTTTTGAAATTGAGCAAACATTGAATCCTGTTTTTGAACAACTTGCATAAGCATGGATTCAATTTTGCTCAAGCTTGAGTCATTTGGTTGGCCTTGCATTTGAGGTGGTTGGTGTTGAGGTTGATTTTGGTATGGTTGATTGAAGTTAGGTTGGAATGAAGGTCTCTGTTTTTGAAAACCAGGTGGATTGTAAGGCTTTTGTTGGTGTGGTATGAATGGTTGTTGAGTTTGTTGGTGGGGATTTTGAATGTTGGTACTTTTGTAGGACAAAAATGGGTGGTTTTTTGTGTTTTCGTTGTAAAAGTTTGAGAAAGCGTTGCCTTGCCTATATCCTTGATAGGCATTGACTTGCTCTATTAAACTTCTACATTCTTGAAAACTATGCCCTCCAATCCCACATGTCTCACATACCACTACGTGGTTAGTGACGTTGATATGCTTCTTGGATTGGGAAGAGCTTCCTACTTGTTGCTGCAGAAGGGCTAATTGGGCTTCCAGGAGTGCTACTTTATTTGAATCATCCTGCTTGGCTTTGAGCGGCATAACACGCGAGTTGCTATACTGAGAATCGTGGATTGCCATTGACTCAATAGTCGCACTAGCTATCTCTTTATCGATTTGATCGAAACGACCATTGTTAGCGAAGTCGAGGATACGACGCGATTCGCCACAACAACTGTTGTAGAATGTGATAGCCAGGAACCATGAATCAAGGCCATGATGAGGACATTCTCTTTGTAATTCTTTATATCTTTCACATGCCTCATAAAGGCTGCTTTCGTCGCCTCTCTGACGGAATCCAGTAATTTGACTTCGTAGGAGTGCGGTTCGTTCTGGTGGGAAGTACTTTTGATAGAAAGCAAGAGCTAGACCATCCATGTCGACTATTCCTAAGGCAACTTGGTTAAGACTATTGATCCAGAGTTTTGCCTTTCCTCTTAAAGAGAAGGGAAAGAGCATTTCCCTAATCTGTTCTTGGGATACTCCAGTTTATCTAATCGTGAAGCAATAGTCACAGAAGTTTTGGATATGAAGGTTGGGATCTTCTGTGGCATTGCCACCAAATTGATTTCTTTCTATTAAGTTGATGAAGGCAGGTTTCATTTCGATGTTTTGGGCTGTAATTTGGGTGTAGCGATACCTTTTGGAAGTGTATCTGCGGTGGGTTTAGAATAGTCGGAAAGTCGAACCATTTTTGCTTGCGAAGATGAAGATGAAATGTTGGTTGAAAGTTGATTGATTTTTTGAAATGGGGATGAGAATGGATCTTCTTCTCCCTCAAGATTAGGTAAGATATCCGAGTATTTCTCACGAATACAATCTAAACTTGAAATGTCAGAAGCTTTTGAAATTTCGTTAAATAGCTTTAATTTCCTACGCAAAGTTCTTTCTAGTTCGGGGTCTAAAGGAATAGGGGTCCCTAGTCTAGAAGATCTGGGCATAAGATAGAAAAGCTAAGATGAAAAATCAAGAGAGGTCTAAAGGATTTTGAGTTCCTAAAGACTAGATAAAACTAATCGTGATTTAAAAATCACAAGATAAGGAAAACTAAACCGTGCTCCCCGGCAACGGCGCCAAAATTTGATCGTGCCTGTCGCAAACCCGATACAAAGATAAATTACCCAGACTAGGCTAATAACAAATTAATATAATTAGGGAAGTAGGGGTCGATCCTCAGGAAGATGGTGTTTCCTATGGATTGTGAATCGTCTCACAGTTGAGTTTTATCTAATGATTTTCTGGGTTTTGGGTTTTGTGATGTCTAAACTAACGAATGGCATAAAAACAAAATAAAAACAAATTGAAATGAAAACGATAAAGCAAATGATAAATTAACAATAATGAAAAGCATTTAGGGAAATAGGTTCACACATGTAGATTGACATATTGATGAAATTGGATTTAGGATATGCAAATAATTCATTGCGCGTTCGTAAGAATGGTGTGTTAATTACAATCATAGATCAGATGGTCTAGCAGGCTTTTAGTGCGATTTACTAGGTCTTAATCCACTATGTCACGCTTTGTCTATTCAATTCCTGTATATCTACCTTGGAAAATAATTCCACACTAGTCAATGATTGTGATCAAGAATCGTCAACTATCGTTAAAGTCCAAACACGCATAGACACAATGTTTTAAAAGCACAATTTCTTTTATCCAATTATCATCCTTTAATCAATCTAACATGGCTACCCTACACCTTATAAAGGTGACTTCTCACTCATTATTATGATGATATTAACAATGAAAGTTAAGATAAGCATATTTAGTCGATTTTAACAATAATTTAGACTCTTTATGTGGCGATAATAACGACGCTATATGACAATCTAAGAAATGAAACTGCGATTATAACAATATGAAATTGAATCTAAATGATATAGAAAATGACAAGCAAATGGAAAGTAATAAAGAACAATAAACAAAGGATAAATTAGGAATACCTAGGTGACGATCAACGGTAAAAAAGATAACAATAATAGAAATCCCTCGCATAGAAATACCGTACTTTGAATTACAACTCTTGAACCCAACTAATAGATACAAAGATTGAAATTCTTATTGAACTAAGCTAATGTTTTGATATGAAATGGACAGAAATAAACTAGAAACAAAAGACAAAAGAAGAAGATAAACTTAAACTAGAAAGACTAAAACTAAAGAGAAAACTAATAAGAAGATTGTATGAAATATAGGATTAGATTGTGTAAGATAGTGTGTGAGAGTGTGTGGCTTGGAGCATCTATTTATAGTATTAGGGTTTCGTGGAGAAGAGGTCGGGCATTAAATACATAGGGCAAATTTAGGAACAAGGAGCCGCAATGCTTGGAGCAGCACACAACGCCGATCGGGTACACACTTACCAGATCGGGTAAGTCGTCTTCTGGAAGCTCTTGACTAACGCTTCATCTTCCTTCGCTTTGACTTGACTTACAACATCCCCCTTGACTTATACAATCGGGTTTGTTGATAGGGTATGATGTAAAGCGATGAATTCTCCCGTCTAATTGATTGGTCTTCCGACAACTACGAAACCGTCTCTACTTCTTCTCTCTCTTAAGTTAGTGAACCTTCTTGAAATGCCTTACACAAGGTCAAGCTTTCTTCTTTGAGTCGTCGGGTTCTAGGCAAATGCTTGGGAATATAGAAAACGGGCGTAGAAACGTCACTTTCCCTACAAAACAAGTTAGAACACAGGAATTCGCCTAGAAGACGATATTAGCTCATAAAATGGCTTAACAAAGCATAAATGACATACAAAACCGAGCTAAACTGGGGGTTAAAATCATACAAATATTCACTTATCAAACTCCCCCAAGCTAAACCTTTGCTTGTCCTCAAGCAAACATAACAAACAATACCAGGACAAGGTTGCAAGCATTGGCTACTATACCATCAAGAAACAAATCTCAACATAAAGCTTTGAAAACATAATGAATCATAACCCAAAAGCAACGTGGGCAAGAATGATACATAAACATGGCTGAGATTTACATAACGGCGTAGCGCAAAGAATTTCACTACAGAATTTCGGCTCTTGCATGATCTTTTGACAAATGGACTCTCACGGCGCACTCGAACACTCAATGTATGTAAAAAGGTGATTTCTTTATGTGTAAATGTTTGAGACACTCACCTATCTACGACTTATGAAAATGTGTCCGCAGTCTAATATGGTAAACAATTCAAAACACAAGTCAAAGATCACAATGCACATAGAAAAGAAGCCGAAATATAAGAAGAAGGCTTTGGGAAATGGGTGAAAGGTGGACAAATAGTCAAAGATCACAATGAGCTAGCAACTGACCAATGAAAACTCAATCCAAACTTTCGATTAATTCCCAAAAGATGAAAAACGAAGCCAGAGTGAACAGATTGGCTTATTACACACGAAACACAAGGGTAAACTCCTTCTATTGATTTGACATTTTTAGGAGATACTCATAACTTCTTTTCTTATTTCTTTTTCTTTGATTTTTCTATTTTTCTATTCTCTTTTTTTTCTCTTTTTTCTTCTCTGAACACAACTTCGCTTCTTGAACTTTTTCGTTTTCCCAATTCACTTTGACAGATAAGAACAAATCTTCTCAAAAGAACACCCACACACCATAGACTAGCTACTAGCTCAAAAGGTACGCAGTTTTTATATGTAGCTATTATTTTGGGAAACAATTGTATGAAGGGGCTAATTTTGAGGGGTAAATTAAAGTGAAAAAGCCTTCAAATCTTAGTGAATCATGAATGCAATGCTTATAGAAATGAAATGAGAACCATACTTATGCGTTTTGACATGACACACATCACAAGGAGAACTACACACACCTAGAATGAGACTGGGTATGGATGTACCAGTCTAAGGAGGTTCTACCTTACAATATATGTAGTTTGCCAAATGTCAAGATCAAGCGTACTCATCTATAGATTCATTCCATGCCTACTGTGTACAAGACTTCCCCATGTATGCAAAATTCAATGAATAATGAATCATTATCTTTTGAAAGCTCTAAGTTTGGGAAATGTAACATGATAGCATAGTAATTGTGCAAGCAAAGCATGAAAAACATTCAATTGTGTTGAAAATTTAAAAATCTTCTCTCTAAAATCTTCTCTTTCTTATTCAAAATTTGAAAAATATAACTAAAATGCAAAATGTGAAAATGCAATCCCTCTCCCAAGCTAAACATCACATTTTCCTCAATATGAGCACAAAAACCAAATATGTAATGAGATGCTTAATGGGAAGAAAGGAAAAATGAAAGAGGAATGAAGTGTACTAGCCAGTGCGGACTCCCCCAAGCTAGCTTTTTTGACTTGTCAAGGAAGGTCGTCAGAGATTCTTCAAAAACTCTTTCATCTGCAAAGAAATCTAACAAAACAACGTAAAAGGGAAAAACAAAAATAAAAATACAAAAAGGGAAAACACGGGTTGCCTCTCGAGAAGCGCTTGTTTAACGTCTTGCTCGACGAATTTTTCTATAATATCATTGGGTCTGTAATGGACGCTCCGTATAGACAATATCTAAACATCCGATGATAGAATTGCTTTAGTAGAGTTTCAGTCTGTGTCCATTAACTTTGAATTTCTCACCATTGCTAGTCATGAGTTCCACATAGCCGTACTTGCTCACATATGTGACCGTGAATGGTCCAGACCATCGGGAACGAAGTTTTCCCGGAAACATTTTCAGACGGGAGTTGAAAAGAAGTACTTGGTCACCGACATTAAATTCTTTCTTAATTATCCTCTTGTCGTGCCAACGCTTCGTTTTCTCTTTATAGATTCTAGAATTATTATAAGCTTGCAAACGAAATTCCTCTAACTTATTGAGTTGCAAAAGTCTCCTATCAGTGCTAAGCTTAGTGTCTAAGTTAAGTTCTTTGATAGCCCAGTAAGCTTTGTACTCTAACTCGACAGGAAGATGACAGGCCTTTCCATAAACCAATCGATAAGGAGATGCTCCAATCGGGGTTTTGAAAGCTGTGCGATAAGCCCATAAGGTGTCATCGAGCTTATTACTCCAATCAGTTCTAGATCTTGAGACTACTTTCTGAAGAATTGTTTTCAACTCTCTATTTGAGACTTCTACTTGACCGCTGGTCTGAGGGTGGTAGGCTAATCCTCGTCTGTGATACACACCATATTTAGCAAGCAGAGTATCTAACTGCTTCTCTCCAAAATGAGTTCCTCGATCACTAATCACGGCTCTGGGTACACCAAAACGTGGAAAGATGATCTTCTTAAATAGACGTATCACAGCTCTAGCATCATTGGTAGGAGTGGCAATTGCTTCTACCCATTTAGAAACATAGTCAACAACGACTAAGATGTAACAATTTCCGTTAGAAGAAGAGAGTGGTCCTTGATAGTCAATACCCCAGACATCGAATATTTCAACTTCTAATATGCCGTTTTGAGGCATTTCATGTCTCTTGGATATCTGACCCATTCGTTGACAAGCGTCACAAGCCATAACAAAATCTTTTGGGTCATTAAACATCGAGGGCCAGAAAAACCCGGATTTTAGACTTTGGCTACGGTCTTGGACGGACCATGATGACCACCATAAGCAGATGAGTGGCATCCTTCTAAAACTCCTTTAACTTCCCACTGGGGGATACATCGTCTATAAAGACCATCAGAACACTGCTTAAAAATATAAGGATCATCCCAAACAAAGAATTTTGCATCATGCAAGAATCGCTTCCTTTGGTTATAAGAAAGGTCAGAAGGTAGCTGTCGACTGACAAGAAAATTAGCCATATAAGCATACCAAGGAGAAGAGTCAGTAATTGCCATTAATGAATCATCAGCAAACGAATCATTAATTGGTGTTGGCAATCCTACTTCAGTTACTCTTATCCTTGAAAGATGGTCAGCGACTACATTTTCTGCTCCTTTCTTATCCCGGATCTTTAGATCAAACTCTTGAAGGAGTAAGATCCATCGGATAAGTCGAGGTTTTGCCTCTTTCTTTGAAAGCAGATATTTCAAAGCAGCATGATCAGTGTAAACAATGACTTTCGATCCTATAAGGTAAGAACATAATTTGTCTAAAGCGTAGACAATGGCAAGAAGTTCTTTTTCAGTAGTGGCATAGTTGATTTGGGCAGGATCTAAGGTTTTACAAGCATAGTAAATTGCATGAAGGAATTTTTCCTTTCTTTGCCCTAAAACAACTCCAATGGCGTAATCACTCGCATCGCACATAAGCTCAAATGGAAGATTCCAATCAGGTGACTGGATTATAGGTGCAGTGATTAGAGCGCGTTTGATTTTGTTGAATGCCTCAAGGCATTCCTTCGTGAAATTAAAAGGCGCATCCTTAAAAAGGAGCTCACTCAGGGGCTTGGCTATTTTAGAAAAATCTTTAATAAACCGTCGGTAGAAACCGGCGTGGCCAAGGAAACTCCCGATTCCTTTTACATTAGCAGGTGGTGGTAGTTGCTCAATAACTTGGATCTTAGCTCGATCCACTTCAATACCTCTTTCAGAAATGATGTGTCCTAAAACTACACCTTCGTTCACCATGAAGTGACACTTTTCCCCGTTGAGAACAAGGTCGACTTCTTCACAACGTTCTAGCACTTTCGACAGATTTGTCAAACAATTATCGAAGGAAATGCCATAGACGCTAAAGTCGTCCATGAATACTTCCATGATAGTCTCAACAAAATCGGAAAAGATACTAGTCATGCAACGCTGGAAAGTTGCAGGTGCATTACACAAGCCAAATGGCATTCGGCGATAAGCAAAAGTGCCATAGGGACAGGTGAAGGTGGTTTTCTCTTGGTCCTCAGGGTGGATAGGAATTTGGAAAAATCCTGAGTAACCATCTAGATAACAGAAATATTTGTGGCAAGCTAACCTCTCTAGCATTTGATCAATGAAGGGCAGAGGATAGTGATCTTTTCGAGTTGATTGATTCAACTTTCTGTAGTCAATGCACATACGCCATCCCGTCACAATCCTTGTGGGGATGAGCTCATTCCTTTCATTCTTGACTACTGTTGTTCCTCCTTTCTTGGGAACAACTTGGACAGGGCTAACCCATTTTGAGTCAGAAATTGCATTGATTATGCCAGCATCTAGCAATTTCAGAACTTCAGCTTTAACTACTTCTTGCATGTTGGGATTAAGACGGCGTTGACCTTGAACACATGGTCTTTGGCCTTCTTGTAAGTTAATTCTATGCATGCAAAAGTCGGGGCTTATGCCTGTGAGGTCTTCAAGCTTATATCATATTGCCTTTTTATGTTTCCTCAAAACCGTCAATAGTAAGTTTAATTGATTTTCATCTAGGAGAGCACTCACTATGACCGGGCAATATTCAGACTCATCTAAAAAAGCATATTTTAGATTTGAGGGAAGAGGTTTAAGTTCAGGTTTGTGTACTTCTGCCTTGGCAGGAGCATCAATTAAGCTTATGAACTCCTCAACTTCTGCAGACGGTATCTTATTACCAGTCAAGTACCTTTCCAGCTCACTGATCTCAAAATTGTCATTCTCATAGATATCCTCTAACAATAAAATTACTTCTAAAGGATCCTCAATTATTGATGGATACAGAGATTCATCAATGATTGAGTCGACAATGTCAAGAAAACAACAAGGTTCTTCAAGCATAGGGCTCTTCATTGCACTGTTTAAGTTGTTGGTGACTTTATCATCACCTACCTCTAATGTCAATTTCCCATTCTTGACATCGATTACTGCTCCCGCAGTGTGTAAAAATGGCCTTCCTAGAATGATAGGGATTTGCGAATCTTCTGCCATATCTAACACTATAAAATCGACTGAAATGAAAAACTTCCCTACTCTAACAGGTACATCTTCTAAAACTCCCATAGGTTGTTTTAGAAAATGATCTGCCATTTGCAGGGTGATACTTGTGCATTTCAGAATTCCTATATTCAATTTTTTGCAAATGGAATAGGGCATAACGCTTACACTAGCACCCAGATCGCATAAAGCTTTATCAATAGTGTAGGTGCCTATAGTGCAAGGTATAGAGAAACTACAAGGATCCTTTAACTTAGGAGGGGACTTATTTTGCAATAACGCACTGCATTCAGCGGTGAATGCGATGATTTCAACATCATCTAGAGTCCTCTTCTTTGTTAAGATATCCTTCATAAATTTCGTGTAAGAAGGGATTTGAGTGATTAATTCAGTGAAGGGAACCGTTACTTAGAGGTTTTTGACAACTTCCATAAATTTACCAAACTGGGTTTCCTTATGATTTCTCCTCAGACGTTGGGGAAATGGAACTTGAATTTTGATGGGTTCCTTTTCAAGTTCATCCTTCTTTTCAAATTTGTCTTCCGCTTCCTTAGCGGTGGATGGTTGGGGAAATGGAACTTGAATTTTGAATGTTGGTACTTTTGTAGGACAAAAATGGGTGGTTTTTTGTGTTTTCGTTGTAAAAGTTTGAGAAAGCGTTGCCTTGCCTATATCCTTGATAGGCATTGACTTGCTCTATTAAACTTCTACATTCTTGAAAACTATGCCCTCCAATCCCACATGTCTCACATACCACTACGTGGTTAGTGACGTTAATATGCTTCTTGGATTGGGAAGAGCTTCCTACTTGTTGCTGCAGAAGGGCTAATTGGGCTTCCAGGAGTGCTACTTTACTTGAATCATCGTGCTTGGCTTTGAGCGGCATAGCACTCAAGTTGCTATACTGAGAATCGTGGATTGCCATTGACTCAATAGTCGCACTAGCTATCTCTACATCGATTTGATCGAAACGACCATTGTTAGCGGAGTCGAGGATACGACGCGATTCGCCACAACAACTGATGTAGAATGTGATAGCCAGGAACCATGAATCAAGGCCATGATGAGGACATTCTCTTTGTAATTCTTTATATCTTTCACATGCCTCATAAAGGCTGCTTTCGTCGCCTCTCTGACGGAATCCAGTAATTTGACTTCGTAGGAGTGCGGTTCGTTCTGGTGGGAAGTACTTTTGATAGAAAGCAAGAGCTAGACCATCCATGTCGACTATTCCTAAGGCAACTTGGTTAAGACTATTGATCCAGAGTTTTGCCTTTCCTCTTAAAGAGAAGGGAAAGAGCATTTCCCTAATCTGTTCTTGGGATACTCCAGTTTGTCTAATCGTGAAGCAATAGTCACAGAAGTTTTGGATATGAAGGTTGGGATCTTCTGTGGCATTGCCACCAAATTGATTTCTTTCTATTAAGTTTATGAAGGCAGGTTTGATTTCGAAGTTTTGGGCTGTAATTTGAGGTGTAGCGATACCTTTTGGAAGTGTATCTGCGGTGGGTTTAGAATGGTCGGAAAGTCGAACCATTTTTGCTTGCGAAGATGAAGATGAAATGTTGGTTGAAAGTTGATTGATTTTTTGAAATGGGGATGAGAATGGATCTTCTTCTCCCTCAAGATTAGGTAAGATATTCGAGTATTTCTCACGAATACAATCTAAACTTGAAATGTCAGAAGCTTTTGAAATTTCGTTAAATAGCTTTAATTTCCTACGCAAAGTTCTTTCTAGTTCGGGGTCTAAAGGAATAGGGGTCCCTAGTCTAGAAGATCTGGGCATAAGATAGAAAAGCTAAGATGAAAAATCAAGAGAGGTCTAAAGGATTTTGAGTTCCTAAAAACTAGATAAAACTAATCGTGATTTAAAAATCACAAGATAAGGAAAACTAAACCGTGCTCCCCGGTAACGGCGCCAAAATTTGATCGTGCATGTCGCAAACTCGATACAAAGATAAATTACCCAGACTAGGCTAATAACAAATTAATGTAAATAGGGAAGTAGGGGTCGATCCTCAGGGAGATGGTGTTTCCTATGGATTGTGAATCGTCTCACAGTTGAGTTTTATCTAATGATTTTCTGGGTTTTGGGTTTTGTGATGTCTAAACTAACGAATGGCATAAAAACAAAATAAAAACAAATTGAAATGAAAACGATAAAGCAAATGATAAATTAACAATAATGAGAAGCATTTAGGGAAATAGGTTCACACATGTAGATTGACATATTGATGAAATTGGATTTAGGATATGCAAATAATTCATTGCGCGTTCGTAAGAATGGTGTGTTCATTACAATCATAGATCAGATGGTCTAGCAGGCTTTTAGTGCGATTTACTAGGTCTTAATCCACTATGTCACGCTTTGTCTATTCAATTCCTGTATATCTACCTTGGAAAATAATTCCACACTAGTCAATGATTGTGATCAAGAATCGTCAACTATCGTTAAAGTCCAAACATGCATAGACACAATGTTTTAAAAGCACAATTTCTTTTATCCAATTATCATCTTTTAATCAATCTAACATGGCTACCCTACACCTTATAAAGGTGACTACTCACTCATGATTATGATGATATTAACAATGAAAGTTAAGATACGCATATTTAGTCGATTTTAACAATAATTTAGACTCTTTATGTGGCGATAATAACGACGCTATATGACAATCTAAGAAATGAAACTGCGATTATAACAATATGAAATTGAATCTAAATGATATAGAAAATGACAATCAAATGGAAAGTAATAAAGAACAATAAACAAAGGATAAATTAGGATTACCTAGGTGACGATCAACGGTGAAAGCGATAACAATAATAGAAATCCCTCGCATAGAAATACCGTACTTTGAATTACAACTCTTGAACCCAACTAGTAGATACAAAGATTGAAATTCTTATTGAACTAAGCTAATGTTTTGATATGAAATGGACAGAAATAAACTAGAAACAAAAGACAAAAGAAGAAGATAAACTTAAACTAGAAAGACTAAAACTAAAGAGAAAACTAATAAGAAGATTGTATGAAATATAGGATTAGATTGTGTAAGATAGTGTGTGAGAGTGTGTGGCTTGGAGCATCTATTTATAGTATTAGGGTTTCGTGGAGAAGAGGTCGGGCATTAAATACATAGGGCAAATTTAGGAAGAAGGAGCCGCAATGCTTGGAGCAGCACACATCCCCGATCGGGTACACACTTACCCGATCGGGTAAGTCGTCTTCTGGAAGCTCTTGACTAACGCTTCATCTTCCTTCGCTTTGACTTGACTTACAACATCCCCCTTGACTTATACAATCGGGTTTGTTGATAGGGTATGATGTAAAGCGATGAATTCTCCCGTCTAATTGATTGGTCTTCCGACAACTACGAAACCGTCTCTGCTTCTTCTCTCTCTTAAGTTAGTGAACCTTCTTGAAATGCCTTACACATGGTCAAGCTTTCTTCTTTGAATCGTCGGGTTCTAGGCAAATGCTCGGGAATATAGAAAAAGGGCGTAGAAACGTCACTTTCCCTACAAAACAAGTTAGAACACAGGAATTTGCCTAGAAGACGATATTAGCTCATAAAATGGCTTAACAAAGCATAAATGACATACAAAACCGAGCTAAACTGGGGGTTAAAATCATACAAATATTCACTTATCAACTTAGCAGACACTTATCATTCACCATTAGTTTCCGAAGTTTCTTAATCTTTAAGTTTACATTCGGGTTTATTATCGACGCGGATTTGTTCTTTACGCCGGATTTGCTAAGATTGTAAACTCTTTTCCCTCCTTTATTCTTAATCTTTGTTCTAGTCTTAATTACTGTTTTACCTGTCTTAATTGCTGCGTTATTGTTCTTTATGCTAGTTAATTACGATTATATCATGTCTAATGTCATATATTCAATCGTCTTTATTGCTAGTATCATTAATAGTATGAGTAACTAATTCCCTTATATGTTAGGATGAGGAAAACTGTAATAAAGGCATGATAGGATAAAGTATTTTAGTTAGTCTTGAATATGAGAATCAATCTAAGCAATCTAATTGAGGTTAGTCGAATGAGTGCACGCAGGACTCTAGCTTGGTAGTTAACCCCGACCTGGATCGAGAGATTGGAAGGGAAAGGCTTTCTTAGAATTGATAGGTGACTCCTAAGAGGGCGAGAGTTAATTAGGAAAGTCCCTAGGGTGGTTTGAGACCGAGAGGAGAAAACCATTGCCCTTCTCATTGATAGATTGACTGACTTAGTTGACCTGTAGATGCCGATATTGCAGTAGACCGAATCCTAGCATATTTTTCCTTTAATTGATTTATTTCGTGTTAACCTCTACCTTTATTTCTCTTCCCTTAAATCTTATTTAGTTAAGTTTAAAACCAAATCAAAACCCCCAGACTGTGACTGACAGACTTAGATTACAGTTAGTTAATTTCCTCCCTGTGGAGATCGACCCTACTTACGCTATCTTGTTTAGTTTGTAGACTTAGGCTTTTATTTTTGGTGTCCATAATGATGTCCCTATGCCAAGTGCCACACTCGCACACGAGTCCTCACTTAAAACTTTCATGGACCACATGAATCAGTCCAAGCGACTGAAGAATGACGGGTCCAACTTTACGGACTGGGAGGCAACATTAAGGAATGCCGCCATTGCTGACGGCAACCTTCAGTACTTGACTTAGCCAATACCGCCAAACCCAGGACCCAATGCGAGAGCTAACGAGTTACTTGCTTATAGTGACTTCGTTATGGAAGCGGGTGCGATAAAGAACGTACTCATCTTTGCAATGGAAACCAATATGGAAAGACTCTTCATTAGCCAAGGTGCAAATAAGATATTCACCATGCTCACTAACGAATTCTTAAAAGCACCGAGAATCGTTACTTATGAGCATACATGTCGCTTCTTTGAGGCAAAACTCCATAAGGGCCAACCGGTTAGCCCACACATTCTTGGTATGATTTAGAGTGTCGAGAAACTGGAGGCACTTGATTGCAAAATCAGTGAGAGCATAGTCATTGACCGTATGATTCATTCACTTCATGATGGTTTTGCCCTTTTCAAGGCAAGTTACGACATGAATGACATGAGGAATAGTCCTCATGAGCTACACTGACTTCTCGTACAGACCGAGAAGGATCTGAAATTGAGTGGGAGCATGAAGCAAGATGTTTTCATGATTTCCAACAAGTACAAAGGTAAGGGCAAGGCTCACGGCGGCCTAAATGTAGGGAAGCCAAAGTTTAAGAAGTCAGGAAAGGGTAAGAGTGGGCCTGGTGAGACTAGTAGCTCACAAGGATAGGCAAAGAGCAAGGACAGTGACAATGAATGCCACCATTGCCACAAGACTGGGCATTGGAGGAGGAACTGTCCCGTGTACCGTGAGGACATAAAAGCAGGCCGCGTCACTCCTGTTGGTATGTCATCTTATATTCATATAATTGAGATTAACCATGCAAGTTTCAGAACTTGGGTACTTGATACAGGTTGTGGTTCTCATCTGTGTAATCATTTGCAGGGCCTAAAAAACATCACACCTCTCGCAAAGGGTGATGTGGACCTGTGAGTCGGGAATGGAGCAAGAGTTGCTGCAGTCTCAATGGGAACATATGTAATCCAACTCCCGAGTGGATTTGAGTTGTATTTATATAACTGTTACTATGTACCCAGTTTATCTAAGAACATTATTTCTGTTTCCGTGCTTGATAAAGATGGTTTTTCATTTTCAATAAAAGACAATAGCTGTATTTTCTCTTTGAATGAAATGGTTTATGGCAAAGCAGTTTCCATGAATGGCATTTATATCTTAGATCAAACCACAGACATATTACATATGAATAATAAGAAAGTAAAGGTTGGTGACAAAGATCAAACTTATCTATGGCACTGTCGTATGGGACATATAAATGAAAAACATGTAAAGAAGCTCATTGAGAATAGGACTATCTCCCCATTTGATTACGAATCATTTGGCACATGTGAATCATGTCTTATCGGCAAAATGACTCGAATTTCCTTTAAAGGTGTTGGAATGCGTGCTAATGACCTATTAAGACTCATACATACTGATGTATGTGGACCTATGTCAATCAACGTGTGACACCCTCAAATTTGCGGAAAGAAAAAAATTATTTAAATACATAAAAGATAAGAATACAATAAAAGGTGTCATAAATAAAAAGGGTTCATACAAAAGGAAAATAATATTTTACATAAAAATTATACAAGACGGGAGACATATCTCCCGTATAAATACGGAAATAAAAGAGTGTATAATAATATACAATCTAAGAACCGAATATAGGTTCCAAGGTAAATACTTCGCTCGCTAGTTCGTCAATGTACCCCAAATATGCATCACCACCTGTTCGACCGCATTAAATATAAACACGGAAGCCACAGTCAGTGGGGAGTAACTCCGAGTTCTCCCAGCCACGAAATGTCGAGTTTAATGAAACATGAATAACATAAAAGCAATGTATATGGAAAATACAAAACCTTAACATATATGATATGCTTTTCATGTTATGAAACAATTAACTAACATATAACCTATCATATGAAAGCTATCATGTGAATCCGATAATAAAATATAACACGAGGTAGGGAAGCTGGTATGCTAGCTCAGAGGTTACCATGTAACATGGCCATGATACACTCAAACCCTAATCAACACGTAATCATGTGAATCAGTTAACAATCGGTAATCCAAACTCTATCAATCTTAGCCGGCTTGCATCTCACCTTCTAAAACTCATAGAATCATACAAACATGAAAGACCAATACTTCTACAAACAGGCATAAGTTCCTAGTACAGTCAATAGTCGACTTCTGTAACTCGAGGCTATACCACAAGGTAGGAAAACATCCTAGTCCTAGACTGATCAGACCTAGCGACAACAGCTATTCCATTCCCCGTCCCATGACATAACCGTACATGAGAAACTCTACTAGGCGACCCCCTAAGCAGAGATGGCTAGTACTTAAGCTGGCTCCCTTCCCAAAGCGGAACTCTTAGGATTGCCATGCCCCCGGCTTGGTATCAAAAGGCCCAAGCCAGTGACACAAAAGCTATCAAGCCATGAACATATACTCGGTAAAGATAGTAAGGCCTATCAATGTCATGGTCCAAGATACTCATTTAGAATTAGAATGGTCAAGACGCCATATACTCATAATTCTCTATGGGCACTTAGTCAACACGACACCAACCATATAATCAAAACAGTCACGGGAAAAACATCCTATCATGTGACTAATTGCAGATAAATAATAATCAAATATCATATCGCCTCATATCTACTAAGGCTAATTCATTAATTAAATAAAACCTTACTTGAAGACAAATCCCCGACCCGAGTCCCGCGACGGGTCATCAGTCAAAACGGGGCTGACTAGATCTTAGTTTGACCAAACCCGTTTGGTCAAACCGGCTAGAAACAGAGTCTTTACACATTAGACTTAGACATAAAATCAACATATTCATTACATGTTATTTTATTAAAACTTCTAACATGTGAAATATTATATCATACCAAAAACCCGTTTGACTTAAAGAATATCAATTTAAACTACGATCTCGTATTATAATTTCTAACATGTGAGAAATAATAATTTTATGAAAAACTTTTTAATTAAATATTTTACTTATTAATATTTCTCACTTGCTAATTATTACAAAAAGCGATAAAATAACGATAACTCAAAAACCGTCACAAGTCCCAAAGTGGGACCCACGGGCTGACTTTTGGGCCGAACCCAACATGGGCCTGAATGGGCCCACGGGCCTGTTTGGGCTGTTTTGGCAGATTTTACAATTTTTACAAAAACCGTTTCTTAAGTATTTCCCGCATGCTTAACATAATTAAAACCCGTCAAAACAACCACATAACAATCAAACATCGACACAACCCAAAGACCAAAACCCGGACCCACCATGAACCAGCCCAGACCGGCCTGAACCGGCCTGGTTTGGGTCCGGTTCTCAGCCCTCTTTTCCGGCCACCACCCTTAATCACACCAAATTGTTTCTTACATGTTTTAATTAATCAAACAACCATTTTAACCATCCATCATACAAAAATCATTATTATGAAAAATCATCCAAATTCATCAAAAACAACCAACTTGTTATAAATTCATAAAACACCATAATAACCACTACTTAACATGTTACTAACTAAAAATCATAAAATCATAATAATATGAACAAAAACTAAAGATGAACCAAAACTAAAGAAAACAAAAGCTATGTAACATATATCCGTCGAGTAACTCGGAATCGTTACCTTAGCTAGACAAGTCAATTAGCACAAAATAAGAAGTATAAACCAAAAAACCCTCCTACTAATCTTCACCCAAAATATACGAGTCTCCAAACTCGTCTTCAAAATCTTCCCCTATAAGAAATAACAAGGAAAACATTATTAGAACAAAATATGATTTTCCATAATTAAAGTATTGAAAACGATTTTGTCGGAATTGAAATAAAACCGTACGTGAAGATGAGGAGCGAAGAGGAGATCCTAGAAATATAAGTTAGGACGGATTTAATTAAGAAATGAAGATTTTATGAAGGTTTTGCTCAAGAACGATGAAGAACAATTGAAGAACACGAAGAACAAATGAAGTACGATAAAGAAAGTGATATTTAGATCTTAATTTGATTTGATGAAAAATGAAAAGTTGTTAGTGAGTAAAGAGTGGAGTGGAGCCGTGTAATTATAGGCAAAATTGGATGTCGGGTTTTGAAATTGTTGTTACGTAATTGACTCGCGTTTAATAATTATTTTACGGTAAACGATTAAATATAATTAACGATAAAGTTAATTAAACTAAATATCATGATATTATGATATTGTAATGAAAAATAATGAAAATATCAAGGTCTAAGAGAGCAAGGAGTGCCGTGTGATGTTGAGCGTGTCGGGTCTGATTTCGAGCGTTTTGCGTAATTTCGTTAACTGATCGATAAGT
>JAIUZE010048302.1:0-23087 GCA_022085475.1 Heliosperma pusillum
GAGGGCTGCGAAACATCGTCGACGTTTTTTAAAAAAAAGACCACTACTACCCTTTTCTCTCCTTCCTCTCTCTAACTTTTTCTCTAAAATTCTAAAATCTCATAAACTAATCTAAACAACTTCCACAAAAATTTGAAAGACGGTTTTCATATAAAATTAAACGGTAGTCAATGGCGGACAATGAAGCATCGGTACGTTATGCAAACCCTTTAACGTAATTTTTGTTTTGTTTCTTTAGTTTTCCATTAACGTAAATTTGAAAGACGGTTTCCATTGCTTTCTTTGTTAGTGTTCCGTTACGAGCCTATGACATTTGTTGATTCTTGAACACCCTTTTGAAGTTGATTTATAGTTTTTATGCCGAATTCATGAATATTGATATGATTTTTGGACGATTTAGGGTAGGCAACTCTACATTGGACGTTGATATGGGGAATCAACGTCCAATATAGACGTTGATAACCAATGTTGATGTCCCACCTAGACGTTGATATCCCATATCAACGTCCAAGGTGGACGTTACCAACGTTTATCAACGTCCAAAGTTGACGTTGGTTATTATCATCAACGTCCAATATGGACGTTGAACACTGATAAGCATTTAATTAGTCACGTTTTTCCCTCATTTTCGTCCCCATTTTGGTCCGTTTACACGGATTTGCGTGCCCTTGATTGCATTCTGCTTCCCGTTTTCCCGTGCTATGAATATCGGTCTTAATTTGTAGGAATTAAGGCGGAAATGAAGAAAGCGGAGCAATAGGGTCTTGCATGAGTCGGGATTCGAAGATGAGATGAAGAAGTGAAGAATTGAGTCATCAGGTGGCCCAGGCCGGGCCCCAGACCGGCGGCCGGCCCACCGGCCCAGACCACCACTCTACAAATGAAAGAAGTTGAAAAGTGAAGAAAAGGCCCAGGTAGCGCCGGCCGGCCTACCGGCGGCCGGTCGACTACCCGGCCTACACCTACCTCAGAAGCCATTGAGAGTCAAATGGTGCTCCAGGCCGGTTGGGGACCGGCGGCCGGTCGACCGGCCCAGACCCCCATTTTTCCATACTTAGTGAAATTTTGAGGATTTTGAAGACGGAGTTCCTGAAGTCACTGATGCGTCCCAGGCCGGTCAGAGGCCCGGCGGCCGGTCGACCGGCCGGGAACGCAACATCGCAAAATCCGCCCCTTCTTCTAATTTCTTCCTTAATTTCGAGATACCTATATATACCCCCCCCTATTATTTTGTAAGCAGTCTTTTTACATTCCTCTTAGCACAAAACCCTAGAAGTTTGTAACCTAAATTAATCCCTAATTACTCTCCTAATATTTCCCTAATCTAGTTTAGTTTCTCATTTCAAGTTGTTGAATCTAGTCTTTCATTTCATTTTTTGGGGTTTGTATTGAAGACTTGGGTGAAGACATTCCCCCTACTCATCAATATAAGTTTTGTTTGGTATTAAATCTCTCATCTTTTTTATTGTTTATGCAATTAATTTCCATTTCTAGTTTATAGTTCATCTTTTGATTGTTATCATTATTCTTCTCATAGCATAATGTTGATTGAACTCCCCCTTCCCTTTAGTGCTTTGATTCCCTTTACCATGTGTGAGTAGATTCTCCTCTAGGGTTTAGGGGGAGCCTAAGGGAGGATCATATGGGGTATTAGGTTGGTTAATTAGTAAGTTTGTGGTAAATGATTTGGGTATTGCCCATATGAACACCAAGTGTTTGATGAAATGGGTGAACGAAAGTTGCCATTTTATCAAACATGGTTTGATTTTCTCTTAAGCGACGGTGGTAGAGACGATTAGACTAAATATTTATATGGGTGATTTGAGACAAATGCGATGGCTTTGTTGATGATCATCGATTGTTGAGACATTAGCAATCGATTTTACTCGAATTATTTACCCCTTTGCTAGTTACCCGACTAACCCATTAATCCCCCTAAGGTGAACCCTTCACCCTAGTCTTTCCCTTAATTGTTTTCGTCTTTATTACTTAGCGATTACTTGTTTTTCCTAATTTTTAGTTAACTTTCCAATCCGTCATATTTTAGGCTAGAATAGGATTCAATCGAACTAGTAGTTGACCCCACCATCCTTGTGGTTCGACCCCGACTTCCGCTATCGCATTAGTTGGGCTTTATAAATTGTTTTGCTTGAGCGGTTCGCGACAAATCGCTCATCAAATGGCGCCGTTGCCGGGGATGGCGTAAGGAAACTCGTAGTTTGTTTTGTGTCTTAGATTTAGCCAAGTTACTTGTTGTTTTTGTTGGTTTTTAGTTGTTAGATTATTTGTAGAGTGCCTTGCATTATTGTCTTTCCCTAGTGTGCCCAAAAACACACTAGGAGTCTAACTTGTTTTTGAGTTGCTTTGAGTTCATGCCTAGAGGTGAAGGTTTGTTCTTGAGCCATCCGGAACCCGAAAGGTTGTTTAGGACTCTCCGTGCCAATACACTTGCTCGGGTTAGGAATTCAAGAAGAGTTAGCCATCGACAAGCCAATACTTCAATTGCTTCTACATCCACTCCAACAATCGATTACCCACAAAACAACACCATTGAACCCATATTTGAAAACCCCTTCTACAATACACAACAAAACTCCACCACTCCAACATTCCACCCACTAATTAACCCACAACATCACCCAAATTCATCCCACGCCTCAAAAACCCAATTTTTCCCTCTTTCAATTGAATCTAACAAAAATCACCATGGCTCAACAACCACCTCGGAAAAGAACAAGGGCTCAACTTGAGGCGGAGTTGGAGGCTAGGCTCCAGCAAGTGACGGCGGGAATGGGTCCGGATAACGATTTTCCGGATATCGTCTTCGTAAGCGAAATCGCGAGAGGTAAATTTCAATGTTTAAAGCGTAGACCTCTTCCCCACTCCCGTTTTATTTGTCGGAATACTATGCGAAACCTCGGCCTTGATACGGTCACTCTTGAGCTTTTCAAAGGTTTGGGGATGGGGGAACTCTACGGTCAGCACTTCCGTACTTACCCCCGTCTTACTTGGGAGTTTTTAAGTTCCTTTAGTCATGAGAAGGATAGGAATACGGGTATGGTCAAAATGGTATCTTTCCGCCTCTTGAATATTGCCTTTAGCATTCCCCTTGAGAAATTTTGTAAGGTTTTAGGGGTCAAATTTCATAAGTCATACAAAGTCCGCGAAAACTTTAATGTGAACGATGTTTGGACTGCTATATCGGGTTTGGAATTTGAGAAGGGGTCTAAGAGGTCGGCAAATGCTTGCCACAATGCCCCTATTAGGTTTTGGCATCGGTTTATGGGTTGGACGTTGTTTGGAAGAGAGGAGTGTCATATTTTCGGGCTGATGAGCTCTCGATTTTGGCGGCTTACTTGTTCCAAAAGCCGATTAGATTTGGAGTCAACATTGGTCACTATGTCGCTCTCCACTTTCAGAAAATTGCCAATGACCCATTTAGCCCGACCGGAATCCATTTAGGGGGGATTGTTACCAAGATTGCCCATGTCCTATGTAGAGATGCTCTGGATGAGCGTAATTTGAGGTGTTTAGGGGGTTGCTCCTTGTTGACGGAGGATTACATTTCAAAGAAGCTTGAGTGGGTAGTAAAGAGAGTTGAGGACGGGAAGACATATTGGAGGATTCGAGGGGTAAATTCTATTCCCCTCCCTAATAGTGCGGCTATGAAAGTGGTTCCTGATAGCGCGCACTATCTTCTCCCCCTAGAGGAGGAGAACCCTCCACCACCACCTGAAGAAACCCCGGAAGATCCTTTAGCTCCAGTTACCGCATTTAGGCGAGATCCTACTGCCCCCGTCACTACATATAGGAGAGAGGAGCGGGGCCCCACTTCCACCACATTGCCTTATATGAGCCCCTGCTATCATCAGCAGCAGTGGCGCCCTTGGCCCAATTCATCCCAACCCGACGCATCCACTTCCACCACTACCAGTTACCCACCTTTGGATCCCTCCTTGATCCAGTTCATGGCCGACATGACTTTAGCCTCCGAGGCAGCAGCTACGGAGAGAGAGGCAGCAGCTACGGAGAGAGAGGCAGCGGCTAGGGAGAGAGAGGCGGCAGCTAAGTGGCGAGAGGAGGAAGCTCGGGATAGAGCTCTTTTGTCGCAGCGGATGGACCGGATGTATTATGACTTGGCTCTTGGCCAATACCCTTCTTACGATAATTGGTGTAGGGAGGGGTATAGGGAGCCAGTTGGCCCACATCCGTCCTATTTCATGTGGCCAGAGGGCGGGTATGATCAGGGTTCTAGGGTGGTTGGTGATTTCAATGTTCAGCCAGACTATTATTCTTCTGCGCCGGGTTTTACTCAGCCGGTAGTTGATGAGGAGGAGGTGGACCCAGAGATTGCGGCTCAGAATGCCGAGTGGTTTGACAGGATGGGTCCACGGGTCGAGATTGTGGAGGGTGGCGGCTCTGGTTCGGGAGCCCAGGATGTAGATGCGTCTTTTGCTGAGGCCAGTCATGGCCAATTTGATACTACATCCTCTGATTTCACTGGATACTCTTGAGGCCGGAAACCCATGAGTATGATCCCTTTTAATCCAAATCTTCATCGTATTTATATTTTCGCATGCATTTAGATAGTTGTATTTTATCTTAGTTTAGTTATCCATTTAGTTGCATCCATTTAAGCTTGCATTAGACTTTAATTTTGTAACATATCGTCACATGTTAGCCTTGCATCCATATAGCATAGTTGCATTTTGTTTGGTGTTATTTTTAGACTTTCCCGTGGTTGGTACCCCCATGAGGGGCGTGCATTTATGCATTTTACCGCCACGACGAGACTCCGATATGGCACACTAGACTTTCCTGTGGGAGGTACCCCCATGAGGGGCCTGCATTTATGCACCTTACCACCGCAGCGAGACTCTAGATTAGCATATAGTGTAGTTTACATTTACTTAGATCATGACATTGTATTATATCATTTTGCATTTAGTTTTAGGAATCTTATTTAGTTCATGCATTTACTTAGAGCTAACCCTCTTGTATATATTGTTCATATTGTGATTATTCATCAAAAATCAAAAACCCCAAAAACAAGTTTTTATTTTTCAAAATATTTAAAAACCCAAAAACATGTTATTTGCTTTGAATTCACCCCTCACACCATGTAAATGCTAAGTGTGGGGAGGGAATTCCCGAAAAATTTGAAAAACCAAAAAAATTTGTTTTGTTTTTCCTTTTCCTTTTTCTCTCCTTTCATATTTGAGTCACTTACTCGGGGACGAGTAAGACTTAAGTGTGGGGAGGATTTTATTTCTTTTGTATATATCGTTGATTTTTGAAAAAAAAGTTGAAAAATGCCTAAAAATCGAAAAATTTGAAAATTTTCCAAAAAAATATATGTTTAGATTAGTTTGTATATAGTTTATTTTGTATATATTGCCGTGTGTTTCTTTTTATCTCCATCCATAGGTGCGCCCCACATCATATGAGGCACGAAAAAGGGAAAATGAAGACGCTTTGGTGAGACCTTTCCTTTTTCCCTTCTCCCTTATCCCCTTTTCTTCTTATTTGAGGATGAGATGTGTTGATGACGATGTTGTGGATTTTGTTGATTGGCGTGTGTGCCACTTGTGTGCTGTTAGGAGATAGCATTAGCTTATGTGTCATATAGTCGGATAGAGCATGTGCATTTAAGTTGTATATATGCTAGATTGCATCATGGCATATCGTTGCATTTAGAAAAATGTTTTAATAATTGTCTTTTTGGAAAACTTGTTGAATGTGCATAGTTCCTTTTTGCTACTTTTTTATTCATAAAGTGTTCATCTTAATCGTGGAATTTTAGACGCCCTGGGTTGTGCATTTTTAGTGAGTTTTAACCCGTCTACTAGTGCCGAGTCACGAGTTTGCGCTTATTCCACCTCGACACCCTCGATTGATGTGATTATTCCAATGGTAGAAAGGATTCTTAGGTGACCGTTCTTGCTATGCAACCAACCATGATTCATTGTTCTTCCACTTTTGATCAAAAAAGGAAACAAATCAAACAAGCTGAAAATATTGAGTCAATTCTCATCTTTTCTTGTTTTCGTCGAGGAAGTGCAAAACGGAACTTCTAGGGATTCTAGTGGGCCCATATCTAGGCCCCCTTTCGATGCCACTACGGTGGGGATACCCCTATTGTTGGTTCCGACCGAATGTCCTTGACGGAAACCGTGTGCTTTCATGCCAAAAATTGCAAACCAAAATGCAAATCAAAAAGAAAGAAAAAGAAAAAGAAAGCAAAGTGTGAAATGAAAAGTTTTGCAAGCACTTAGACTCAAATCTCAATTTCCTTCTATCCTTCTTGAATCATTTACCTTTGAAGTTGCATAGTGAGACGGGACGACCCTTGTGTCTCATTTATTTGAGAAACGTGAATTCCATATGCTATTGTGCTTAATAACGTCACGAGGATTTCATTTCCATCTTCCATTTTATCGCTCTTGGCCAAGCAAATAGTAGACGGGGTTCGAAATTTTCATTAGACTTGCACCGCTAGGAGGCGAATATTTTTTCCATGCTTTATGATATTAGTGGCTCAAGGATCATGCATTATTTAGACGGTTTTCCTTTTAGATATTTCCGTCACATGGATGAGGCATGTGATTTTTCTCTTGTTAGATGCATCTTTGTCGTGTTCTTACGTGTTTTTCATTTGGATGCGTCGAAATTTTGAGCAAGCCCCTACTTGCCTTGCAAGGAGGTACTCTACCTCATGAGTATCTCGTTGTGAGTTGAAGGGACGGAGGAGGCCCGTTAATTGCCTACCGTCGGATATTATTAGTAGTTTAGGTAGTAGTCTTAGTATTAGTGTAGTGTTGAATAAGGGTACTTATGGGTCTCGAATTTTGTTCACTTACTCGGGGACGAGTAAGTCTTAAGTGTGGGGAATTTTGATAAGCATTTAATTAGTCACGTTTTTCCCTCATTTTCGTCCCCATTTTGGTCCGTTTACACGGATTTGCGTGCCCTTGATTGCATTTTGCTTCCCGTTTTCCCGTGCTATGAATATCGGTCTTAATTTGTAGGAATTAAGGCGGAAATGAAGAAATCGGAGCAATAGGGTCTTGCATGAGTCGGGATTCGAAGATGAGATGAAGAAGGGAAGAATTGAGTCATCAGGTGGTCCAGGCCGGTCCCCAGACCGGCGGCCGGCCCACCGGCCCAGACCACCACTCTACAAATGAAAGAAGCTGAAAAGTGAAGAAAAGACCCAGGTAGCGCCGGCCGGCCTACCGGCGGCCGGTCGACTACCCGGCCTACACCTACATCAGAAGCCATTGAGAGTCAATTGGTGCTCCAGGCCAGTTGGGGACCGGCGGCCGGTCGACCGGCCCAGACCCCCATTTTTCCATACTTAGTGAAATTTTGAGGAAATAGAAGACGGAGTTCCTGAAGTCACTGATGTGCCCCAGGCCGGTCAGAGGCCCGGCGGCCGGTCGACCGGCCGGGAACGCAACATCGCAAAATCCGCCTCTTCTTCTAATTTCTTCCTTAATTTTGAGATACCTATATATACCCCCCCTATTATTTTGTAAGCAGTCAGTTTTTACATTCCTCTTAGCACAAAACCCTAGAAGTTTGTAACCTAAATTAGTCCCTAATTACTCTCCTAATATTTCCCTAATCTAGTTTAGTTTCTCATTTCAAGTTGTTGAATCTAGTCTTTCATTTCATTTTTGGGGTTTGTATTGAAGACTTGGGTGAAGACATTCCCCCATATTCATCAATATAAGTTTTGTTTGGTATTAAATTTCTCATCTTTTTTATTGTTTATGCAATTAATTTCCATTTCTAGTTTATAGTTCATCTTTTGATTATTATCATTATTCTTCTCATAGCATAATGTTGATTGAACTCCCCCTTCCCTTTAGTGCTTTGATTCCCTTTACCATGTGTGAGTAGATTATCCTCTAGGGTTTAGGGGGAGCCTAAGGGAGGATCATATGGGGTATTAGGTTGGTTAATTAGTAAGTTTGCGGTAAATGATTTGGGTATTGCCCATATGAACACCAAGTGTTTGATGAAATGGGTGAACGAAAGTTGTCATTTCATCAAACATGGTTTGATTTTCTCTTAAGCGACGGTGGTAGAGACGATTAGACTAAGTGTTTATATGGGTGATTTGAGACAAATGCGGTGGCTTTGTTGATGATTATCGATTGTTGAGACATTAGCAATCGATTTTACTCGAATTATTTACCCCTTTGCTAGTTACCCGACTAACCCATTAATCCCCCTAAGGTGAACCCTTCACCCTAGTCTTTCCCTTAATTGTTTTCGTCTTTATTACTTAGCGATTACTTGTTTTTCCTAATTTTTAGTTAACTTTCCAATCCGTCTTATTTTAGGCTAGAATAGGATTCAATCGAACTAGTAGTTGACCCCACCATCTTTGTGGTTCGACCCCGACTTCCGCTATCGCATTAGTTGGGTTTCATAAATTGTTTTGCTTGAGCGGTACGCGACAAATCGCTCATCAAACACTATACGTAACGTCTGTCCTAGACGTTGACACCCCATATCAACGTCTAGGTTAGACGTTATGTATATGGTTCAACGTCTACATTGGACGTTGAACTAGTGGTGCAACGTTTTTTTGAAGTTTACTTGCGTATTTTTCGTGTTTTCGTGTAATTTCTCCTGTTTTCGCACGGTTTATTTAAGTTTTAATGTAATTTCCGCTTGTAAACAGGGTTCATTTGAGGAATTTGTCGATAACGGGTTCGATTTCAACCCTTTATTTGTGACGGATATAGTTTTTGATACTCGTGACGAAGCGTTTGATTGGGCCCAAAAGATAGCGTTTGATAATGGGTTTGCATTGGTGAAAGCAACTAATGGAGCGAAAAATCGTAGCGAACCCGACTTGTTATCTTCATATTTGCGTTGTTCTAGGTACGGGAGGCCACCGGAAGAGTATGATCCCGATAATCCTAGGAAACAATCCGGTTCACCTAAATGTGATTGCAAATTTCGTATTCGAGCCGTGCAAAACAAGTTTCGGGGATTCGAGGATAAACCCACGATACTTTGGAACATTGTGATTGTCGTTGGTTTTGGGAAGCACAACCACAAGTTGGTAAAGTACAAGGATGGACATAGGCATTTTGCGGGTTTAACTGAAGAAGAGAAAGAGTATGTGAAACAACAAATCCGGGCCTCGATTCCCCCGAGAGATATTAAAAACGGTCTTCATCAAAGAACCCCGGAAAAACCGCAACCCTCAAGCACCCAAATATATAGTGAGACAACCAAGCTGAGGCGTGAAATGAGAGGGAATCGAAATCCCGCTCAACAAATGTTGTCCTTAGCTGTAGAAGCGAAATATGTGCATTGGCATGAGAAGAATCCCGAGACATGTGAGCTTTCTCATGTTTTCATGTCTCATCCGGAAGCCGTGAAGCTGTTTCGTACCTATCCACATGTTGTGCTTATTGATTCGACATACAAGACCAATGTGTACAAGATGACACTCGTTGAGCTTGTTGGTGTCACACCATGTGGATCTTCATTCTTGATTGCTTGTGTATTGATTCCTTCTGAGTCGGAAGATGGGTACAAATGGTTATTGAAGAAGTTGGGAATGCTTCTCGAGTTCACCGAAGCATCTATTTCAGCGTTTGTCACTGATCGGGAGTTGGGTTTGATCGCGGCTCTACGGTCCGTCTATCCTCTTACACCTCACTTGTTGTGTCGTTGGCTTTTGAACCGTGTTGTTGAGAGCAAAGCACAATCGTGGTCAAAGCATGAGTGGCGCACAAAGCATATCATGTGCAATGAAGAGCATGGTTGGAATGGAGTGATAAATGTTACTACCAAGGAAGAGTACGAGTTGCGTTGGGCCGCCTTTTGTAAAAATTGGAAGGTAGTGGCGACTTATGCGGCGAAAACATGGGACCCGTACTCAACAGGGTTTTTATTATGCTACACGAACCGTTATTTCCATCTTGGAAACACGGCTACTTCCCGGGTGGAGTCCTCTCATTCTCTTTTGAAGGCTTGGTTGAAAAGTTCTAGCCTAACCCTTGATACTATGTGGTCCCGTATTCATTCTATGCTTGAAGGACAACACTCCAAAATAAGAAAAGAGCTCGAGGAGTCAAGAAGTAAACCTCGTCATACATCTCATTTGTTTTCTTTGTTGAAAGGAAAGGTGTCCTTAAAAGCCATCGGGATTATGGAAAATGAAACTAAGAGGGGAATTGAGTTAGGGATCGGGTTGGTAAATGGATGCGGTTGTGCTTTAAGAACTACTCATGGCTTACCTTGTGCTTGTCTCTTGGTTGGTTTGAAAAACAATGATGAGAGAGTTCACCTTGATCAAGTTCATTCATTTTGGAGGACATTGGAGTATGGCAATGATGACACAATGCCGAAAAACGATAATGATGCCTTTGAAGAGCTCGTCAACGAAATGAGGAGTAGTGATCCGGCAAGTAAGAGATCTTTCATTGAGAAGATGCGCACCTTTCTTCATCCGGAAGACGAGTACGTATTGCCAGCCCCTATTAGAGAAAACCCCAAAGGTCGACCAAGAGGATCTACTACTAGGAACAAGTCATTTTTTGAACATGTAAAGAGGAAGTTTGGGACACCTGGTTCAGATGGATCAACGACCACTCAACAAACAACATTTGGTGATTTTGATGAGGAGAGGGTCGGTGCACCTTTGGAATTGGCTTACACTAGGGGTCCTTTGTCAAGCTGGAATAAAAGATGGGGGTCCCGGAGGAGATGTGGTGTTTTTTTTATGGTTGGGTGGATGTAGGTGATGATGGTCATTGTGGTTTTCGAGTATTGTCTCATGCTGCCCGGGGTCGAGAAACTGACCATCTAGTGATGCGAGAATGGTGTGCTCGAGAGATTAGGGGTTTTGAGGTGTACAAAGATTATTTTGATGCGGCCTACGTCACAAATAATGGTTTTACTATGTTTGACAACACTTTGAAGCGCATTGAATTTTCCAACAACACCGGTTGTGGTCAAGAACATTGGATGCATGACGTTGATCTGTATGTTTTCATTCGCATCGTTGTGTAACTAGGCAATTTGTGTCATAGGTAAGGCCCCGTCTAGTCCGAGTACATGGCAATGTAGTACATTTTTGCCTTTAAGAAGTTGTCCTCAAAGTCCGGCCCCATATGGTGTTTTGTGGATTTTAAATCACCACCAACATTGGATGCGGTTGCATTGTAGTGGACCACCTCAAGAAGTTCCAATGCCTCCAATAGAGATGACTTGGGCGGGGTATATAGAACAAAATGTTGCACACTATGAAGATTTGTACAAGACAAATTTCGAAAACTGGCACACATGTATGGGAACGACACCTAGAGTGCGTCGCACAAGAAGGGATAAGTCTTGATTGTTGTACTTGTGTAATTGATGGATATTTATGTATTATTTTTTCTTCTTTTATCTCAATTTATTTTTGATTAAATAAAATTGACAATACTCGAATAAAGCTGAAATACATTAATAAAGCACTCGAATAAAGCTGACATACATTAATAAAGTACTGGAATAAAGGTCACATAAGTTAAAGTCTTAAAATTACATTACATAGAAGAAACGATTAAAATACCCATGCTGCAAACCAAATCATCATCACCATGATTAAAGTATAGGATAATAGAGGTAATATATTTTAAGAGTAGAGAGAAGATAGTGAGTTGTGTGGAAATAATTTGTTGGGTAAAGGGTTTATATAGAGGAAATGCTAGGGTTTTCATGTTGTGGCCAATACAAATATAATATAAATAATAAAAAATAAATCAAGAATCCAATAAATATAATTGACATTGACAATACTCGACCCTGAATAAAGCTGACGGAAATTAAAGTGGATACATAAAACTGACGGAAATAATAATAATAAAAATAAAAGTACCACTACATAATTCAAAACATAAACTAATAATAATAAAAATAAAAGTACCATTGGTACCCGTGACCAAGCCTCCACCAGTGGTCCACCCTCAACATAGTATCCTGCATGGGGTCGGAAATGGGGAAAATACTCATATATCCAAGCCTGGAGCAACGGCAAACAACCGCTAAGCCCACGAGCATCTCTCCGCGACGCCATACCCAACTGACGGTACAAGTACGCCAATGTCGCAGCCCCCCAAGCATACTCACCAAAACTATCCAAGTCATCAAACAAATGAAGCATCCGAGCCACTACCCTGTCACTAGACTTGTCCGTGAACAATGTCTGTCCAACCAACAACATCAAGTACGCCCTCAACGACTCATCATGGCGACCCGTCTCCACAACCTCCCTCAACTTCTAAGTCGACATCCCACCACTCCTATAATATGGTGGCTCGACATCCATCCTGAAAGTCCAGCCCAAATAAAGTAGTCATCTTCTCCCTCAAGCCTGCATCCTCCCTCGTGCTACCCTCCTCCTGCTCAACCATACTCTCCACAAAAACCCTAGCGCCACTAACCTTTATCCCTAGAATACGCTGAACATCATGTAATAAGATAGTGATCTCTCCAAAAGGCATGTGGAAACTGTTAGTATCCGCCTGCCACCTCTCTACAAATGCACTACATAGATTTTCATCTATGCCGGTGGTCACACAACTCCTCAAAACACCAAGCCCACTCTCACTAACTCTTCGGGCAACCAGCTCCGGCACCTTCATCCCGTTCATAGACTCCATACAACCGGGCCTCTCGTAACACTTGAGCCACGATCTCGCCGGCTTGGCCTCCGTCCAACTCTTATAAGCCACGTGCCCACCGAAACTACGTAAGACGTTGAGGTGAACCGGTCCACCCTCAACCACGCCACTAAGACGCCAAGACAAATCCCTCTTCGTCTTCTTCCTCCCCGTACTAGATGAACCCTGACTAACCGGCACATATCGTCCTCTACTAACCTGTACCACCTTCTTACCTGTTGGTTCGGCTACCTGGTTCTCTACAAAACACTCGTCATCGGGCTGCTCTGCCGCCTCCTCCGACTCAGATCCTGAACCGCCGTCAACATTACCATCATCAACGGCACCTACCCTATAAAAAACTGACGGAAAAACTGTCTCGCTCACAGCAGGCGGGGGCGTAGGGGAAACGTCCATACCCTCTGACCGAGTAGGACGAAAGACAACTCCGGCTTGACGCACACCGGGTAAACGCCGCTTAGATGCCATCACTTTTCGGCCTTTCGTACGATCAGGGACCACCATAATGTTTTTTTCTTTATCCATCTGCATATAAAATAATACAACATTATAGACAATCGACAAAAAAAAATAAACTCATTACAAACAACATTTGAAATAACGAAAATAAAACCGATCATAAAAATATAAACATATATGATAATAATCATTTTACATGAATATGATAAAAATCATCGTCAACATTCATTACCATCGTCAACATATAAACATATAAACATATTTGATAATAATAAACATATAAACCGATTATAATTTTACACGAATTAAATTACATATGATAATAATCATCGTCAACATTCAAAACCATCGAAAACAACGCAATAACAGAAAATCGAAGGCATGTTGAGCGTTGGTCACTAGGACCAACGTCTAGGCTGGACGTTGGTCACTAGGACCAACGTCTGGGCTGGACGTTGGTCACTAGCACCAACGTCTACCCTGGACGTTGGTCATCAACACGTCCAGCCCAGACGTTGGTGCTAGTGACCAACGTCCAGCCCAGACGTTGGTCCTAGTGACCAACGTCCAATTTCCCGTCTTTTTTCAATACCACCAACAAAAACCGTCTTCCGACAACAAAAATCTAATAATCCTCTTTCAATACTTCCACAAATTTTGTCATATTACATTTCCAACATACAAAATCAACTAAAAAACCGTCTTCAACAACATAAATCAAAAAACCGTATTCAACAACTTTAATCCAAATTTCACAAATTCAAATCAATTAAACATATATACATAAACAAATTCATAACATTTAAACATATAAACCACCAAATTCAAATCAATTAAACATATTTCAATGTAAAAACGATTTCAAAAATAAAAAGAAAATAAAAACTTACCTTAGGCCGGTGGTGGTGGCTACGGTGGTGGTGGCTACTGGTGGTGGACGATGGCGGCAGTGGGGGGTCGTGGTGGTGGTGGGGTCGTGGTGGTGGTGGTTGTACGGGAGAGGGAGAGGATAGGAGAGTGAAAGAGAAGAATTGAAGTTAGAGAAAGGAAAAGGGTAGTGACGGTCTTTTTTATGAAAAACGTCGACGATGTTTCGTAACCCGGTATATTTATTGTTGTACTAGTTTTAAATCCGTGCAAATTTGCACGGGATTGAATATTGAATTGTTTGACTAAATACATAAGTAGTTAAAAGTGTGATTTAAATAAGATATCATGATATAATTAACATTTCGTTAAGATTGTCTTATAAATTAGTTGCGCAATTAAGAAATTGGAAACTACGTATCTAATAAGTACTTTTCGATAGTAAAATGGTTCTAGTCTATTACGGTTCATATGAACATAATACGACTTACGAAATAAATTTTAACCAACTTACTTAATCATACTCTACTTAACATCAATATTTTTCTATATCTACTTTTAAAATGGCAAATATGAGCTAGCTAGTGCAAAATAAATATAGCCACAATTGATCAATAACATAAAGTTTAAGTTTAACCCAAAAAATGGATCCTACTACAACAATAAGCCAATAACCCTCACAAATTTTATACCCCATTTAATACTACCGCAAATTCTCATTTAACACAGGGCGGCCCGTCTTGAACTTAAGACGAGTTAAGCTCCCCTCACAAAGAGCAAGTGTGTGGGGGGCCGGGTTGGGGGACAATTATCCCCCACTTGTTCCCCTACTTGCTCTTTGTGAGGGAGGTTTGATTCGTCTTAAGCTTAAGATGGATCGTCCCATCTTAAATTAAAGGAGAATTACTGTTAATACCGCTCGTCTACTCTACTCCCAACTCCCAAGTAATTAACCCTAAAATATGACAAAATCTCCTGTTAATTTTATCCCTCCACTTCCCCCTCTGCCTTCCCTCTCACTCACTAACCCCATATAACAAATTAAAGCCTACAAAAATTACCATCAAAATAATTATTGCATCACAAATTCATTGTATCGTTGGAAAGTACACCGATATCGTGTATAATTTGTTTTATTATATTTTTACCGTTTTGATGAATAAAATGTTTTTTTATTAATTCTGAAAAAAAAAAGATCACTAATTTTCAATTTTTTGTCCTAATTTTTTTTTTCAGTACCTCATATTTTTTTTAAAATAAATAATGTACGAATGATGGATTTTTAGTGTCATCATCAGTGATTTTGTTTATAAATAATTATTATTATCAGTTTTAAATTTTTCTAAACAAATCTTTCACGGAGTATTTTTTTCAGTATAAACTAAAAGTATGGACAATTGCATATCTTGATTTTTAAAAAACCATAAATTATGTAAAAAAGGCAAATGTAAGACTCCATAAATTTTTCGATCATCAAATTTGCTCAATAAAATGGCTAAGCACAACAAACAGTAGGCAAATGAGAGTAATTAAATAAGACATGAGAATCATAAAATTTGAGGAGAGAGAAATTACTGAAGCCAAAATAAATGTGGGGTCCATTTCTCTTTTTTTTCCTTCCTTGTTTTGAGAAACCAATAAAAACACAAAGAATGTTTGTGCTTTTATATATAGTAGATTATCTTATTACTAGTTTTAAACCCGTGCATAATTGCACGGGATTGAATAATGATCAATTTGATTAAATGCATGAATAAATAGTTAAAAATGATATTGAAGTTTTTCTTAAGTTGCGAACTACGTATCTATTTAAAAAAATATCCGACAATTAATCGGTTCTAAAATTGGTCCATAACAAAAAAAAAACTTAGGCCCATGAAATGGGTCTATCTAAAACATTATTAACTCGCGACTTAACCTCACAAATTTAGGGTTCCATATAAATACTACTAACCCTAGATTATTTTACTCAATTCCTCTCTTATTTCACAATCCGTCAACTCTCAATTCACATCTCACATTTTGTTTATAATTACTTTTTTGATTTTTTTTCCCTTCACCCTTCTCTCAACTAATGACTGCGGTTAATCAAATCCACCAAAAAGTACCAACAAACTTTATAAATATAATTACCAACAACGTTTTTGAAGTTATGTAAGTATCCAAATTTTTATTTCCTACCGAAAAAATTAGGCTTACTAATTTGAAATTAATTTTATTTTTTTACAGGAAAGACTCAAACTAAATTATTGTTTTTCTTGTTTTTTAATTTAATTTTTTTTAAATTACATTTTTTTGTATATAATTAATTTCTTTTTAAGGATTTATTTTTCCTACGTTATGTTGTTTATTTCTTGTTTGCCCAAGTTTTCGTAGAAATGAGAAGTGAAAATACAATGTGAAATAAATTGGGGAGTTTACTATTATATTAACAATAGGGGGCGAGAGAGTAATTAATTAAGAGGAATGATTGTGGGACCCATTTTATTTTTTTGGTCTTTCCTTAAATCAAGCAGCCAATGAGAAGCCATGAAATGTTATTACTTTTATATATAGTAGATTACTACTTTTAAATCCGTGCAAATAATGCACGGGTCATAATAACATACGCTATTATTAATTACTACTGTGTAACCCGTGCAAAAAATGCACAGATTTATAGTCCATTTATGTGTGAATTTATTTTTATAGCTTACGTAGAAATTGTCAAATACGGAGTATATCATTATGTTAAATCTTTAAGAGAATTTTATCGGTTTATAACCTAACAACTGTTAAACAAATCTTATAACCTAACAATTTATATCATAAATCACTTTATTTAATACAAAAATGTTAATGTATTAATAAAAATGCTAATGTATCAATTGGGAGACAACTACAAAATCTTAGCTATTACTTTTATATAGAAAGAAAATGACTCCTTAACATAAATTTATTTGGAAATTACTCCTATGTTTGAAAAAAAAACAAAAAAAAGACGTGATGGTGCTCAACTAACTTTTTTTATTTTCTTAAAAAAACTAATATAAATTTTATCAATATAGTTGTGGACTAATGGGTCTTAGTTAACAACACAAAGCCCTAAATGGTGCTATTTACACTGTACTTCCACATGATGCTGCATTGCCGCCTCATTTCTTACTCCCTGGTTCTCTAATGTTATTATTCTCAATTACAAATTTCTCCATCTTTCACCAAAATTTCCTATTAATCTTAATTTATCTTAGTTTTTAAAATCAAACTATATAAGATCCCTAAATACAAATTTCGAGTTACCATAATTCTATCTTTCTCATCAATATTTTGATAAAAGATTATCACCATTAATATATGAGTATCTATCATCATCTTGAATAAGAAGGTAAATGGAGTAATATATACCTATCATCGTCAATAATTTTTTATGCATGTTAGTATTTCAATTTTTTTTTAAACAATAGTTTTTTCAAAATTTTACCGTATTTTTTCTGTACAGTAACGGTGTAAATTTTCTTATATTTCAACACTTAAAAAATTAGTGTGTTTCATTTTTTTGTAAATAATTAGTCCCTTTTAACGTTTATTTGAATAGTAAGTATCAAACTATCAAAGTGTTTGATTTTTGAGTCAAGTTTTTCTTTTGATATGAATTCATTTAAAGTTTATTTTGTTACCTAAATTAACATTTTATTGTGATTGTGATTCTTGTTTCTTAAACTTATTTAGATTTTTAGATTTTTTTTCCGCAAATAATGTGATAACCATTCTATTTATTACTATTTTTTTCGCCATAAGAAAAATAAAGGTACTGTTTTCTTAATTCAATACAATTTTATACAACTCTATTTATATGCAACACATTTGTATAATATACTATGGTTTTGTGTAAATCTGTATCTATAATCTATGAAGTAATTAAATAAGAGTTTGAGTTGGAGTGTATTGAGAGTAATTAATTGTGTACATGGACGTGGGTTTGCAATAGATGTGGGGTCAATTTATTTTTCCTCTCCTTACTTTTAGGAGCCAATCAGAATGCAGCAAATGTTTGTGGATTAGTATATAGTAGATTTTATGTAAGATGTATAATTGAAGCTGATAGATGAACCATCTCAACCGAAATCTTAAGGTGATGGTTGGGGCACATATATTATAGTTATGTTCTATTATGCCCCCTCACTCGAATGCTCATTGGGCTAGAAGAGTGGATGGTTAGTGCACAAGCCCCTCATACCATGTGCCGGGTTTTTCCACTTAGTGAGGTTGTGAGAATATTGGGGGCTGCCAGAGTGCAAGGGTTTGAACACGTGACATTCGGTCACTCTGGCTATTAGAAGCTAATGTATTTTTAATTTGAGCAATGGTAATGCTGTAGAAAAATTGATACTGTGACCACAGCCTCACAACTCAGTTTTGTGACTGTTTTTTAATAAATAAAGATTAAATAAATAACAGTAAGTCTTCTAAGAGGCGGTCTTTTAATAAACTTATTGAGAGATCAATTATAAGCTGATAAAAAAATAGTACAAAAAGTAATAAAAGGGGTACACCGTACACATACTATAAAATAGAGTACTAATAAAAATGATTATAATATATGATAAAAAATAGGTACAATTGTTACGAAAACATGTACCAAACAAAAGAGACATTTTGAGTTACAATCAATGATAAAAAGATACAAAAATTATATAAACGGATACGATAAAATGGCCTCTCTATAATTTAATAACATATCATCTTCCAAAGTTTTTGTGAATAAATAAAATACCCTTTATTTTTTTTTATCAAGAACAAACTTACATCCCCAATTGATCTCACCCATTTAAATATATATTTTTTACATTATTCCAAATTCCAAATGTTAAATTTCACCCGCTCAATCAAAGTTCTTCTTTCTACAAACTTTAGCCATGGCATAGACACGGCCTCCTTGACAACTATAACCAGGGCCGCAATCGGTTTCATCGTAACATATACATAACCCTTCACGGCCACACCCGACTTTTTGAATCATTACCGTCCCTTTCAAACCCAATATTTGATCCGTCCATTCATTCGAAAATAACCCTAGTGGATCATACTTGGCCTTAACATTCAAAAACTTGTTACCATCTTTATACTTATTAATCACACCTTGAAAAGCTATATTTCTATTCTTTCCCCAATGTGGCAAAGCATTATACTTGAAAATCGCCATTTGCTCGATCTCGCTTAGTATGTCATCGTAAAGCCTCGGGCCCAAGGGATCTTTAGACCGATAATACGTGATGTCGAAGTCAATCCCGTCTTCTTCCTTACCAAGATACGCTGTTGACTTTTTGACGTATCTCATTAGGATGCCATAATATATCTCTACACCACACAAGGATGTTGGTTTTTCATGAACCAACTTTTGTATATCTTTAATGAAGTTATTTACCTTGCTCAAGGGTAAAGTAAACCCATTACTATAGTAAAAGTATCCATTAACTCTTGGGTCAAAACCGCAATAACCTAATTGATTGTTGTCTAGACATCCTGCCGATGCTTGTATCTTGTTTTGATATCCTATTACGGGATAACCTGTGAATGTATACCCTGCGTACATGCAAGTATTGAAGTATATGTAAGTAAGTCAATTTGGTAAGGTTTGATTTAGGCCAAATTTGTTGTACACACTCCAATTGTACATAACCTGACCTAGGTAGCACACAAACGGATATGGAGACGAACACGGACAGGTAGCATAAACCTCACAAGGTTTGTATGTATTAAAATTAGTATAGACCAGCGTCCAACGCATTGCATGGACGATGTATTTAGAATTTTTTTAAGTATTATTTGTAGATTTCAAAGTGGCTGACTCAAGAATTTTTTATATTTTCCACTTGTATTTTTGATTTGACGAAAAAAATAATTAAACTGCAAAATTAATTAAGAGAATGAATCGAATAGGATATGTATTGTGTACTTTCATGAATTCGTTTATACCGTAAAACCAAGTATTAATTATTACTGATAGCACTAGTTTTAAACCCGTGCAAAAAATGCACGAGTCCTAATTATAAGAGGTATTATTGGATTAAAGAGTATATAAATGAGCTTTATACAAATGTTAGGCTAATAAATACGAAAGAGAATAATTCCCCGGACATGAAACCTAATCTCATGTTGATTAAAGCATATTTGCCTAATTTAGTAAAGATAAATTTTTGTTTCGCAAGATAAATTATATGATAAGTTTTGGTTTTTGATTAAGTATAAATTTATATGACGTTTTCCTAATTTCTGTAAATCTTATAAGATTTTTCGAGTAATTTGTTTTTGAAATTTTAGTGTGAAATTTTTTCCGTAGACGAATATCATAAATTATTTACTCCATAAAGCAAAACCAAACTTTTTTCATTTATAAATTAGTTTTATTCATAGATTAAAATCATATTGTTTTAAAAACAAATAGTTTTGTATAAAAAGAGTAATTAATTAGCATAATGGATGTGGGAAGGAGAGAATAATTAATTAGTATGAAAAAGGTGGGTGAGACCAATTTGCATCTTTATTCCATAAATTCAACAACTAATAGGAAGACAGTAATGTTTTCCCTTTCATATAATTTAGATTGGGAACTCATGTACTCCTATTAGCCAATTTCATTTTAGTTTGTGAATTGTTGTCTCTTCTATATTAAAAGGTTACCTATGAATAATGTGACTATTGTCTACTTATTTTCCACTAAGTGGAGCCACAAATGGTCGGGACAACAATACAACATAATCTTTAAACCTAAATTGGTCTTTGTGGCAAAATAAAAGGATAACAATTGGTCGGAACTAAGTGATTATCTAATCTTTAAACCTAAATTAGATATAATACAACATAATCTCCATCCCTTTGCTTCATATTCCATCGAAACAATGCAATTTTAATGGATCACAAATATTCACCATAGATTTCTCATGTTCTCTAGTTCTCACCTTCTCTCCTTATTCCTTTAAAATGTGATATATCCCTCTTAAACCTACATCAACTTTAGTTATTTGGTAACATTGCATGCAGTATCAAGTAATTTTAGTGGTCTAATTATTATTATGTCTAATTTGTGCTTTCTTAATTTTTATATACTCTATATAATTTTGTACTTTAACATTTTGTAAGATGATTAAAAAAAAGAAGTGTTCTTATCGGGATTAATTTTGATATGTTGTTTGAATTCTGTATTTTTATTCTATGATTCAAATAATGGTTTTACAAAAATAAAAAAAAAGTTACGAATCTAATAAAGTTATATAAATTGATGAAGATCTTACGGGAAGGAATTGATAAAAGCCTTTAATTGTTGTTGAAGGTCTTAATTAACATATAAAAAACCATGGGAATAAAATTCTTCAACTGAACGTGGTGTATTTCTAAAATGTGGCCCACATTAAATTTTTTCATTTTCCCTAAAATGTAGAACCAATAGAAAACCTAAAAGTTATTCCTTTTATATATAGTAGATACTTCTTAATAAAAAATGTCAACGGATTTTTTTTATCACAAAAAATATCGGAGACATATTTTGTTCAACAAATCTATCTAAATTGTGACTTTTAAAGTTTTATAAATATCTCAACGTTAAATGATAATTAGACCATTTGTAGTCCATTATACGCATATCTATAAAATAGATTACACAAATTTTGCCCAATTCTATGTGTTAATGTCTAGGCCAGAAAAATCACACCATCTATTTTAACTTCACAGTAAAAAGCGATGGTAGATTTCATTACAATCTATTTAAATACTACTATGTACCATTAACAAGGATCCGAATATATATTGGTGAGTATTGAGACAAGATTCACATGACTCTTTACACAAGACTCACTAACGACTCTCAATAATCTATTATTGGCAAAGTCTTAAGTTGAGTCTTACTAAACTTAAGATTTTTCATGAGTCTGAGGAATGATGAATAAAGTCAGAGGTGAGTCTGAATAGACATTTATTTTGTCACGCTTCTTAACTCTTTTCTACGCCTTTTCGACCCGTCTTTGTACGGTGTTACGTGCCCTTGTTCACATTTTGTATCCCAATTCTCGTTCTATTATTTTATACTTAATCTTGTATAGGATTTGGAGCGAAAACGAGGAAACGGAAACAAGCAAAGCGGTTTTTAAGTAAAAGAAGACAAAGAAAACAAAGGAGAAGAAAAGGGGTGATGCCCAGCCGGGTAGGCCACCGCCAGTCGACCGCCGGCTTGGGCCCTCCTTCAAACAAGAATAAAGAAAAGAGGAAGAAGGGAAGCAGGGGGTGCCCAGACGAGTAGGCCACCGGCGGTCGGCTGGGGCCCTCCATCAACGAAGAAGAAAGAAAGGAACGAAGAACACTAGGGTGCCCAGCCGGTAGGTCACCGGCTGAGGTTACCTGATGCCCAATTTCCCATTATTCGAAGCAGGGGGATCCTAGCCGATCAAGCCACCGACAGCCAGCCGGACCCCCAATCCGCATTTCACCTCCTTTCTTATTTGACTCCCTTATTTTTCATCTACCTATAAATACCTCCTCCCTTAATCATTAGAGTACACTACACACATTTGAGCAAAAACCCTAAATTTATTCCTCTTACAAACTTTGATCCTTCCTAATTAATTGTTAATCTTTCCTTAATCTCGTAATTAGTTCATAGGTCTAGTAGTATTTGGGTTGTAATCAAGATTTTGAAGAAATTCGTCTTCATTTCAATCCAAGTTTTAATCTTTCCCTCATTTGTTGGTATCAATCTCTTCTTATTCACTTATTAGCATTTATTTATCGTCTTAATCTTGCGTTAATCTTGTTTATAATATTGTTTTCATTATTGTCTTCTAAACTATGTTGAATGTTGGTAGTCTAATGGTATTCATTAACCTCCCTTTGTTTGTTACTGTAACAACCCGAAAAGTACCCTATTTTTCTAGTGAAAATATTTTACGAATACTTTTGAGCCTGTTTAAGTTTTAAAGTGGAATTTATTGTTTCCAGTTGAATTTTGAAATTCCGAGTTCGTATTTGGAATTTTTGAGAGATTCCATTAGAATCCCGTTTTTAAGTCAACTTTGACTTTCGTTGACTTTTTCC
>JAIUZE010048309.1:0-22242 GCA_022085475.1 Heliosperma pusillum
GAGCGGAATAACTATTAATTGCCCGCTTGCTATGCGTCTCTCAGCCTCCTTATAAAGATCCAGCATCGCCACCGTTCGTACTTTTTCCATGTAAACGTTCCCATGATATTTAGTACCGGATAGACTCCTGACCTCTTTCAGCTTGGGGAAATGATGCGGTGTGCTACCTTTCAAAACCTACATGTGGCTAACTAAATTAAGTTGCTCTTTCAATGATGAGGCGATAGTAGAACTTAAAATAGAAAGAGAGTTGATTAAATACCTCATCAAGTTGTTGTTTTGCCGAGGTAGTAGAAAGATTATTGTCTATCGAGTTAGACTTATCCATGTTTTTTGTTACCTACAAAACAAAAATAAAACATATAAATTTCACTATTTATGAAGGTGATGAACAAAGACAAAAGGCGGGTTAAATTAGCTGTATTTTTCTAACCCCGTCTACATTCTGTTGAATTTTACAATCACGAGCCAAGAAAATGTGGCTTTGAGGCCATTGGACAAAACATTTAACCGCATCTGCCAGCATTACTATGTCGTCGCGGACTGGGACGGGCAGTTTACGGGTTCCATAGCCCTTCACGACTCCCACTATCCCCACTTTTGCATGCTTCGGCAAGAGTGGTACGCCATGAACCAAGATGGTTTCCGCTGAGTCCTTGGGATTTGGGTATACGAAACCCCGAGCAACAATCACATTCTCTTTGAATGAAGGGTCGGCGAGACGAACAACTACCCGCTGTTTTGTGGCCTGAAGAATACACATTATTTACTAAATACCCAAATATAATAGATATCATAAATGATCTATATTGAGTATATAATGTAAAGTTAGTTACAAGTATTTATTGTTGGTGGGTAGGCTATTATACCTTATCGGCTTGAGGTATCAAAACCTCAGCAGCATTAGGTACCTCACCCGTCTCCTCAAGATGCGTCCCCTTTTCCGACTCATTTACCTAATAAAACAACCCAATCAAAGGCATGGCTGCTAGAAAGAACAAATGCAGGAAAAAAAGAAGAAGTCATATTTACCTTACCGGCTTGAGGTATTAAAACCTCGGCAGCAGTAGGTACCTCAACCATCTTCTCAGCCGTCTCCTCATGTATTGGCAAGGTAGGAGTGTCTGCCTCTTGGCAAATCTGTTGCACTACCTCGCCCTTTTTAATGACATCCTCCATCATCTTCAATTCTTCTTCGGAAGGCTTGCCTCCAGAACTCATCTTCAGGATCACGGAGGCCAATAACTGAACCTGCACGCCCAAAATGTAGAATCAGCAATTTGTTAAAACAATAAAATGTGAATTTTAAATGACAATAACAAATGGTATACGTACCATGTCAGCCTTCCCCTTATTTTTCTTCTTCTTGTTCGAGCTAGTTGTCCCATAATATTTCGTGACTCCGACATGTAATGGGACGCCCCTTAATCGACATGGATGCTCGGGACGGCCGACCGCTCTAGCAAGAACGTCGTCGCGACCACTCGGAGTGAATTTCCCTTCCGCAACCTCCTTCAGAACATTCTCCTATAATATATTAAATAAACTTAATTTAATTTTTGTTACTAAAATAAATAGATAGTTAGACATACAAGAATTGAACAATAAAGTTATTAAAAACCCGTCTTAATAAAAATAATACTTACTATGTTGGCCAAGACTTTCTGATCATATTCGTTACATGTTCGGGATCCTTTAGGCGTGTGCCCTTCTTTATAAGTTACATGCCGATTCAAGTCGGTCACACCTTTGGACACCTACACGTTAACTCAAAAATAATATATGTATACATGTATATCAAGTCCAAGTATGATTAAAAAAATCTAATATATAGATGCTACTTACGAGATTTTCTGCTATCAATCTGTAACCGCCTCGAGAACCATAATATACCCCCCGCTTCTGTGAGATGTTAGCACGATTTCTGGCGCTAACGCTCTTCAAATCATATAAAATCGCAAGTAGATGAGACAATTAGAAAATTATAGATACAAGTAGAGTTTTAGAAAAATGTAACCTGAAACTTTTAGAAAAATGTAACCTGAAACTTTTAGAAAAATGTAACCTTAAGTAGAGTTTTACAAAAATGTAAACATATGACATGGATACTTAACCTGAAACTTTTCAGTAGCTCGTTTCGACTTATAATTATCCCATTGTTGCTGAGTGATGTGGGGGTACTTTGTCGGTGGGCTCTTATGCATCTGCCCCGTCTCCTTGTCCACATACAAGTGTAATTTGGCAAGGTCACACCTCCACTGACTTAAGACTGCCGCTGCCTTACGTAATAGATACTTATCATGGCAGTCTGGAATATCGAAAGCTTCCTGCATCATCATCATATATACTAATAAGCGGCTGTCTAATATCATACCTTTACACGAACCTTTATACGGCTTCCTGCCTTATGTAATAGTAACTTATGCAAAATAAAATGGTGTTTAGCTAAAGATATTGTCATACCTTTATACGTTTCAAGAGTAAGTTCTGCAATGAAGGATTTATATTCCTGAAATCATCTAAATCTATAGGCACAAACTGTTTGGTTGTAACTCCAATCCAAGTGGCTAAATGGCTAGCATTTGGAACAGTAGGAACACCTTTCACACTCCATTTTATTTCCATCGGCGTTTTTGCCGCTATAGCTGCAAGGGCTGCAGAGCACTTCGAAGCACCCCTCTCACCAGGCTTATCCACCTTATCATTGTTGTCTACTCTTTTCCGTTTTTCACCCATGATAATCCTAAGACACTAAGACCTTCAAAATAAATGAAATAGTAACGGAACAGAGTCATGCATACAGCGATTCTAAAACCCTAAGACCTTGAAATGAATGAAATAGTAACTGAACAACTAAAGAGTCATGCAGAGATTCTAAAACTCTAAAAACTTAGAAAGGAATGAAACTACATGATAAAGAGAACGATAAATAGAAAATGAAAACAAAAAGATGAACTTCAAACTTAAAACCCTAAAGACGAAACACAAAAATTACCTGATAAAGAAAATGAGAACAGGGTGATGATAAAGAGAAAAGGATGATGATCACGAGTACGAGGAGGATGATGATGATACTAAACAAAAAGATTTGTGTTGTAAACGAGGATGATTGTAAACGAGGAGGATGATGATGATAATGTACGTGTGTAAAATTTACTCTATAGGATTGTAAATTATTTTTTATTAAGAGAAATTAAAGGGTTTATTAAGAGAAACTATTGACAACGGTTATCCTACAAACCACCGTTGTTATAGAGTAATAACAACGGTTAAATAACACCCGTTGTAGAAAGTAATAACACTAAGACAACGGTTTATTTATTATAAACCGTTGTTGAAAGTAATAACAACGGTGAATTTCTAAAACACCGTTTTTATAGATTATGTATAGTTTTTTTAATTTTTCAGATACGCGCGCGCGGTATTAAAATTTGAGGCACGAAATAAACTCATTAACTTTGCTCTAAATTAATTTATTTAACTTTGCTCTAAATTTAATTTAATTTATTTTACTTTGCTCTAAATTTTATATTATAGGCGTAAGTTACGTTTAATTATTAGCTCGGATCGGGTTTGGCCGGGGAATCAATTCCAATCGGGTTAGATTCGGCGGGTTTGTAATTAATAACTTTATCGATCGGGTTAGTTATTAATTATTTTTAGTTTTTGGTTCAATTACCTAGAATCGGGTCATTTTCTTTTTAATTAAGGAACTGGTTATTATAATTATCATGCATCACTAGTTAACCTGAAACTAATCGATCGGGTGGCCAGGCCAGCAGTTACGGATCGGGCCATCCACTTTCTAGATCAGAGCAAGCGTACGTAATAGCTACGCACTTCAATTCGGGTCGATCACTTTTGGGCAGGGTCGGGGGCACGTGTCATTATTAATTACCTCGTATATATATGTACTACTTATTGATGATGATATATATATATATATATATATATATAATAATTAAATGATGATGACTTCCGGATCTCTAATTAACGACGCTCGTACTACAATTTGCAATAATAACAGATTCATCAATGCACATACATGCAATTCAAGTAAGCAAGCTAAGTATTATATATACACGAACGTCAATGTTTCCCAAATTAAATAATAATGATATATATATATATATATATGGCCTGGGGTCGATCGACTTCGTTCATCCAATTCAAGTACGCTAATAAACGGGCCGTTTTTGCATCACAAACCTGAAACTGTCCGACCCAAAATTAATTAGCTAGTATCGGGTTATTTAATTTAATTCGATAGAAATCTTTATTTATTATCCGCGTGATTATTAAGTATCATTTTCGGGTCGGATCACTTTTAATTAATTAGATCAAACTAATGTAATACAAAGTATAATAATATATATATTAATTATTAGTATACGTGCATTGCTTCAAAATAACCCTAAACCCTAAACCCTAAACCCTAAACCCTAAACCCTAAACCCTAAACCCTAAACCCTAAACCCTAAACCCTAAACCCTTTTATATATATATATAGTAGATTATCTCTATTGATCAAACATCAACGGAATTAATCATATCAATTCAAACACTTTAAACAACATTCTTTCTCATTGATTTCATTAGGCATAACCTAGATTTTATATTAAAGTACATTACATTCATCCGACATCAAATAAATAAAGATGTTAAATAATCCGGAACAATTCCGGTTAAGAGTAAAGAGCTTTTCTCACACTGCCACCAACAATCCGGAACAATATTGATGATACTGATGACTTCCGGATCACTAACCTCGTATTTTGCAATAACAGATTCAATGCATGCAAGTACACGTCTTGCATGTGGAGATCGATAAGGTAGGACGGGTACAGCTCAACATATCTCTTGCGGCATCCAACCTGCGAGTATCAGGCCAACGTGGGTAGCCATAGGACGATGATGATGACGACGCTTGGTTGACAAGTCGGACTGCTTCAAGCCTCTTAATCCAATAATCCCTTCGATGTTCAATGGATCCTTTAATCAATGGGTGATGATCAGCGGGAACTACGGCAAGAGCCTCCTCCTCATCTGCAATCAATTTTGTAAGGGTCGTTTCATCGTTGGGAAGGTTAACTGCTGCCATTGATAATATTAATTTTAGGGTAGTTATGGAATATTTAAAGGAGGGGTTTTGAGGTTGTATTTATAGAGGGGTTATGCTGCCATTGATGATGTTCAATGGATGCTTTAATCAATGCTGGTTCTGCTGTTGTTTATTCACGGGTTTGGACTGCAATATCTTTTAATTAAAAATAATAATATTGAGCAATAACAACGGTTATTGGTACAAAAAACCGTTGTTATTACGCAATAACAACGGTTATTGGTACAAAAAACCGTTGTTATTACGCAATAACAACGGTTATTGGTACAAAAACCCGTTGTTATTACTAACCACAACGGTTTTCGTTACCACAACCGTTGTGATAGGGTTACTGCACATTGCAGTAAATGCATTGACTGCACATTGCAGTAAATGCATTGACTGCATATTCACACATTTACTCAATCAATAACGTACCGCATGCATGTGAATGTATAGTCGTTTTGGGAACCAATGCATGCATGTGAATCAATGCCTTCATGTGAACCAATGCATGCATGTGAATAAATAACTCCAATAAATAACTCTCTATAAATACAGCCTCAATACAAGCAGGTTATCAACCACATACAAAATTCCCAACTCTAATCAAAAACATATTTGCTAAACCATACAAAATTTCCCAGCCTCAATACTAACATCAACCATACAAAATGTCTGGAACTTTTACTAAACCATATGCTTGCATCATGAAAGAAATGCCTTGTCATCTTGAGGGTGGCTACGTTGTGTGTAAAAGTTACAAAAAACTCCGTGATACGCTTATTCGAAATGGCTACTTAATAAGGAAGATGTGGCCAAATTATCATCGCGGGCACTTTACAGGGCATCTCGTTTTCGAGTTTGGGATGTCGGATGCTCATCGGGCGTCCGCATTCAAACTGGCAAGAATGTTTGACAAGGCCGGGCATGGGAGACAAGATTTTATTGAGAGCACGGACCACAAGCCTGGGCCATATCTATGGGTGGCTTCCGAACATGAGCGTTACTGTTTCCCAAATGGGGTCGACCTCGTTGAAGTGACCCAGGTAGAGCAGTGGGAAGGGTTGGCTCTGGCCGAGGCTGACCCGATTGATGCATATGCTCTAGCGGTGGCAGCTATCAGGGAGATTTACCCGGACTCAATTTAATTTGTTGTTGTTGTTTGGTTGTAGTTGTTTGGTTGTTTGGTTGTTGTTGTTTTGGCGCCATTTGTGTGTGGCGCCGTTTGAACTTATAATTTAATAATATTAATGTTGATACGTTCATTTGTTTTTTGACTTAAGTTTAGAAGTAATTAAACTTATTCAATATAAAGCTATTCAATCGATAAAGCAAAATTAGAATTGAACGACATTCAAGAAATGACATTCACAAATTTGCTAATAATTGACGTTCAGGAAATAAACGACATTCAGGAAATGACATTCACAAATTCACAAATTCAAGAAATAGTTGATAAAAATAATAGCTGAGTAATAAGGGAGATGATGACAGAAAAATGATCGCTTTGTGATAGAGTTTTTGTGTTGCAGTACTATAGTCGTATTACTAATGTTGTGTGTTTTCTATCTACAAATATTGACAACGGTTATTATAAACAAACCGTTGTGATAGAGCAATGACTACGGTTATAGTAGTCTACCCGTTGTAATTAGTAAAAACTATGACAACGGTTTATGGTTATTAACAGTTGTTATAATCAATAACAACGGGTAGATTTACAACAACCGTTGTTGTTGCTTACCTTTATTTTTTTTAATTATAATTAGAGACATCAATATCATAAGCACTATACATATCATAAGTACTATACACTTCAATAATAATCAGCAGAAACCAACAAAGACAGCAATATCATAAGCACTATACACTGCAATATCAGCAGAAACCAAAACATGGAGACTGTATAATGAATGACCCAAAGCTAAATAATTTGGGATTCTTCAACAATGACCAAAGCTAACAAAAACTAAAGACAATACCACCTCAGGATCGGGGACGTTTCTTGCCCGACATAGTTTCTTCGTTAACCCAAATACCTTCACCATGATCATCACGCATATAGATGCTTTCAATGTTATCATGATCAGTGTCAACATGGTCGAAATAAGATACAGTGGAAGAGTGATCCATTCCCTCAAACACGACATCCTGATCATTATCCCCACCATTATCGGGTGCACCCCGTCTACTCCTTATAGATAGTACAACAAACCACTTTTTATCCATAGGATCGGTGACATAGAACACTTGTTTAGCTTGGGATGCCATTATGAAAGGATCATCCTTATTATTGCCAACCTTATCCAAATTGACCAACGTAAATCCCATTTTATCATTTCGAACACAATTGTTGTTGTTATCAACCCAGTTACATCGAAACAGAGGTATTGTGAAATCAATGTAATCTAATACCAATATTTCTTGAATAACACCATAATAAAGGCATTTTCCCCAAATAGGGTTTTATCTTTTGAAGTAGCAAAGTGCATTGCCTCAAATTCAGAACTCACACCACTATTTTGCATTGTGCTCAACTCATCTTGCTCGCGGGTGTAAAAAGTATAACCATTAATAGCAAAACCGCTGAAAAAAGTGGCCCTGGCATTTGGACCTAACCCAAGACGTAGTAACCTAGGAGAGATGTCATCACCATACAAATTCTTATACTCCAAGACAACATTCCTAAACCACTCTCCAAATGTCTTCTTATGCTCGTTTGCAATCCACATCTCGCTCTTGTTTGGGTGATCGTATTTGAGCTCATCTTTGTGTTGTTCAATATAAGGTTGCACCTCATCTTCGTTGTTTAGCACATACGTATGTGCTAAATGTAACATGTCACGTGACACAATTTTTTCAACCCGGCCCCTAATACCTTTTCCGGTCATCCAGTCACTATGACGATTCTTTGGAACGCCAATTAACTCCTCAGGGGAGAGATGAGCGTAACAATATGCAAGAGCTTCGTCTAATATAGCACGTTCAGCAATACAACCTTCTGGACGATACCGATTAGATGTATAGTCCTTGTAGACTTTCATCAATCTTTCGAAAGGATACTGGTATCTCAAGTACACGGGCCCAAGGTACAAAATCTCCCTAACCAAGTGAGTGGTCAGGTGAATCATGATAGTGAAGAAAGAGGGTGGAAAATACATTTCAAAATGACAAAGAGAGGTGACAACGAGGTCCTGCAATGAATCCGCATCATCGGGATCGATGACTTTATCGCATATGGACTGGAAGAAGAGACAGAATCTGGTAATAGCATATCGTACCTTTTCAGGTAAAATGGAGCGAATAGCCACGGATAGTAATTGTTGCATCAAAGTGTGGCAATCATGTGACTTTAACCCGGTGAGTTTTAGATCTTGCATCGACACAAGGCTTTTGATGTTGGACGAATAACCATGTGGCACTTTAATTCCATTCAAGCATGCACAAAACTCTTTTTTCTCATTCCGTGAAAGGGTATAAGCTGCTGGCGGTAAAAATGTACCATTACCTCTCTTCTGTGGTGCCAACTCTAGCCTAATACCCATCATTTGCATATCTTCCCTAGCTGCGGCGTTATCCTTTGTTTTACCGGGAACATTCAGGAGGGTATTGATAATATTATCACAGACATTTTTCTCAATGTGCATGAAATCGAGGCAATGCCTGACCTCCAGGTCAGGCCAATATGGAAGTTTATCAAAAAATATGGATCTTTTCTTATACCCACGAGTAGACAATTTAGAGCCGTTCTTCTTCCCATATTTTATCTCAATATGCTTTACTTTCTGATAAACTTCATGCCCACTCAAAATTCTAGGAGGTTGACGATGTTCTTGACGTCCATTAAATGCTTTCTGCTGCTTGCGATAACAATGGTCAGGATCCAAGCCCCTCCTATTTCCCAAATACACATACTTATGAGAACACTTCAAGTATTCAGACTCGATATCCTCCCCACACAATGGACATGCCTCTTTCCCATGCACCGTATGCCCAGAAAGGTCGCCATAAGCCGGATAGTCGGTTATTGTACACAATAACATCGCTCTCAAATTGAAAGTTTCATTCCTATATGCATCAAATACTTCTATCCCACTATCCCACAAAATTCGCAAATCATCTAAAAGAGGTTCCAAATAGACATCTATATTATTTCCAGGTTGTTTAGGGCCGGAAATTAACAACGACAACATCAAGTACTTTCTTTTCATGCACACATATGGAGGTAAGTTGTATATTGCCAACACTACTGGCCAAGTACTATGTTGGGTACTCATGTTTCCATGTGGGTTCATTCCATCAGTGGACAGCGCTAGACGTAAGTTTCTAGGTTCAATGCCGAAATCGGGATACTTAGCGTCGAACGATTTCCATTGCATACCATCTGCCGGGTGTCTTAGCTTCCCATCATTTATTCTTCCAGTTTCATGCCAAGTTAACATTTTTGAATCATTGCTATTCGCAAACATCCTTATGAATCTTGGTATCACTGGAAAATACCATAACACCTTAGCCGGGATCCCTTCCTTATCCTTATAACGCCACTCAAAACAAACCGGACAATTGGTTAAGTTTTGATATAATTTTCGATACAATACGCAATCATTTGGACATGCATGTATTTTCTCATATTTCATACCCACCCCTCTAATTAGTTTTTTAGCCTCATATGTCTTAACGGGAAGAACATTACCATCTGGAAGCATGTCGTTTATCAAGGCTAATAAACTAGTGAAACATGTGTCACTAACCCCATTTGCCCCCTTGATATTATACAACTTCACCACAGCCGACATCTTTGTGTACTTACAACCAGGGTATAGAGGCGCTTCAGACTCACACAACTTCTTATACATGTTGTCAAGGTCATCCAAATTAATGTTTTCATCTTCAAAAGCATTTGATTCATCATCCTTTTCTTCATTATCTGTAGACCCAACATTCAACTCGTCTGCTTCAAACTCAACATACTCGGCAAACTCGGGATCATCAGTTATCCTTTCGTATACCTCAAGATCATCTTCTTCAAAATTATTATCTTCCTCTAATGATTCCCCATGAAAAATCCAACGGGTATAGGATCGACTAAAACTATACTTTTCTAGGTGAATTTTAACGTCCGGAATAGCCATATACCTAATATTACCACATCTTTCACAAGGGCATGGAATACTAGAAGAACCATTCAAATTGTTCGCAACGACTTCATAAAATTCAGCTAAACCATCCTTATAGTTTGGGTCACTCATATTCGCAGCATTCATCCAAGTTCGAGTCATTTATCTACATTCGTAGTATATATAGTAAGCCAAGTAATTCAGAAAATCCAACTAATTAAAACTAATTCAATAATAAGCCAACTAATTCAGAAAATGCAATGTATAAGGCAACTAATTCACAAATAAACGAAATTCAGGAAATCAATAAAGAAAAATTATTAGAATACCTGATTAATAAGAAATAGCAGACGGAGATGATGACAAAGAGACGATCAGGAAATCAATAAATTATTTTTAGTGTTTGTGTTTTTGTGTTGCAGTACAGTATTATTAGTGTTCTGTGTTTTTTTTCATCTTTATTAAACGTATTGACAACGGTTATTATTCATATTCACCGTTGTTATTAGGTTACCTATTTACAACGGTTAACAAAGTTAAATCCGTTGTTAACTAACAAAGTTAACTAACAACAACGTACAACAAAATCATCTCCGTTGTTATTAATTTAAGCCAAATAATGCGCCAAATTAATAACACATTATAACAACGGGTTTTTCATACCCGTTGTTATTAATTTTTATTATTTCGCGCTAAATTAATAACAACGGACATATAATAAACTGTTGTTATTAGTAAATTTATTTACAACAGTTATTTTAGTTCACGCCGTTGTTAAAACTAATAACAACGTTTGAAAAACTAACACCGTTGTTATTAGGTTTAATAAAATTCCGCGGAAAAATATTTATCCATTCCACAACGGTTTTTCTTTATTTTCGTGAGTATGCGTTGTTGATGGGGCGTTGTTATTGCCTGTATTTGTAGTAGTGCGTAATAGAAATTCCTTGCATAGAATAGTCGATCCACAAATTACATAACTTGAACCACATAAAGGAGATTACAAAGATGGAACTTTTACTGATCTAGGCTAAGGATTTGATGTTGAAAAGACAGAAATAAACTAAGAAACTAAAGACAAAAAAGGAAGAAGAAAATGATCTAAACTAGAGAAGAGAGGCTAGGTTTCTCTCCTCCTAATCTAGGGTTTTTTTGAAGAAAGAAGTGTTTCTAATTGTGTGTGTTGTTCTTACGATGTGGTGGCTGAGGCATCCTTTTATAGTAGTAGGGTTTCGTGGGGAAGGGGTCATGCATTGAAAATATAGGACAAAATAAAGGAAGTCGAAGCAAAAGCTCGGATCAGCAAGGATACCCGATCGGGTACACCACTTACCCGATCGGGTATGTAGTGATCTTGGTCAATTGAATTTCGTTTCATCTCCCTTGCATATGACTTGACTTTCATTATCCCCCTTGACCTCTTGAGTCGGGTTTGTTGATAGGTTTTGATGTAAAATGATGAATTCTTCGCCTAACTGATCGATCTTCTGACAACTGCGACATCGTCTTTGCTTCTTCTTTCTTTTGAATCAATGAACCTTCTTGAAATGCCTTTGTCTTGGTCAAGCTTGCTTCTTCAAATCGTCGGGTTCTAGGCAAATGCTCGGGAATATAGAAAAAGGGCGTAGAAACGTCACTTTCCCTACAAAGCAGGTTAGAACATAGGAATTCGCCTAAAAGACGATATTAGCTCATAAAATGGCTTAACAAAGCACAAATGACATACAAAACCGGGCTAAATTGGGGATTAAAATCATACAAATATTCACTTATAAAACTCCTCCAAGCTAAACCCTTGCTTGTCCTCAAGCAAACATAACAAACAATACCATGACAAGGGTTGAAAGCATTGTCAACTACACCATCAAGAAACAAATCTCAACGTAAAACTTTGAAAACATAATGAATCATAACCCAAAAACAACGTGGGCAAGAATGATACATAAACATGGCTGAGATTTACATAACGGCGTAGCACAAAGATTTTCACTACAGAATTTTCGGCTCTTGCATGATCTTTTTGACAAATGGACTCTCACGGCACACTCGAACACTCATGTATGTAAAAGGTGATTTCTTTATATGTAAATGTTTTTGAGACACTCACCTATCTACGTCTTATGAAAATGTGTCCACAGTCTAATATGGTAAACAATTCAAAACACAAGTCAAAGATCACAATGCACACAGAAAACAAGCCGAAAAAATAAGAAAAAGGCTTTGGGAAATGGGTGAAAGGTGGACAAACAGTTATGGTCATGTGAAGGTTGGGATGGGCTAGCAACTGACCAATGATAAATGAATACTCAATCCAAACTTTCGATTAATTCCCAAAAGACGAATAACGAAGCCAGAAGGAACGGATTGGCTTATTACACACGAAACATAAGAGTGAACTCCTTCTAAGGAGATACTCACAACTTCTTCTTTTCTTTCTTTTTCTTTCTTTTTTTTCTTTTTCAATTTTTTTTTCATTTTTCTATTTCATTTTTTTCTTTCTTTTTTTCTCTTTTTTTTTTCTGAACATAACATCACTTCTTGAACATTTTGGTTCTCCCAAATTCACTTTGACATAAAAGAACAAATCTTCTCAAAAGAGCACCCATACACCATAGTCTAGCTGCTAACTCAACAAGGTAGGAAGTTTTTATATGTAGTTGTTATCTTGTGAAACATTTGTATGAAGGGGATAATTTTGAGGGGTAATTCAAAGTGAAAAAGGCTTCAAATCTTAGTGAATCATGAATGCAATACTTATAGGAATGAAATCAGAACCATACTTATGCGTTTTGACATAACACACATCACAAGGAGAACTACACACACCTTAATGAGACTGGGTATAGATGTACCAGCTTAAGGAGGTTCTACCTTACAATATATGTAGCATGCCAAATGTCAAGATTAAGCGTACTCATCTATAGATTCATTCCATGCCTACTGTGTACAAGACTTCCCCATGTATGCATAATTAAATGAATATTGAATCATTATCTTTTGAAAGCTTTAAGTTTGGGAAATGTAACATGATAGCATAGTAAACAAGCAAGCAAAGCATGAAAAGTATTCAATTATGTTCAAAATTTTAAATTTTACTCTTATTCAAAAATTTGAAAAAGATAAACAACAAAAATGCAAAATGGGAAAATCCATTCCCTCCCCCAAGCTAAACATCACATTGTCCTCAATGTGAGCACAAAGACTAAATATGCAACGAGATGCTCAATGGGAAGAAGGGTAAAAAGGGAAAAAGATGAAAGGAGAGTGAAGCTTACTTGTCAGCGCGGATTCCCCCAAGCTAGTCTTTTGGACTTGACAAGGAAGATCTTCATATATTCTTCAAAAACTCTTTCATCTGCAAAGTAAATCTAACAAAACAACGAACAAGGGAAAGCAAAAATAAAATGCAAAAAGAAAAGAAACACGGGTTGCCTCCCGAGAAGCACTGGTTTAACGTCTCGCTCGACGAATACTCCTATGAAATCATGTGGTTGGGGATTGACGCTCTATATAGACAATATCTAAGCATCCGATAATGGAATTGCTGTAGTAGAGTTTCAATCGGTGTCCATTGACCTTGAATTTTTCACCATTACTAGTCAATATTTCCACATAACCGTATTTGCTTGCATATGTGACAGTGAATGGTCCAGACCATCTTGATCGAAGTTTTCCCGGAAAAATTTTCAAACGGGAGTTGAAGAGAAGTACTTGGTCACCGACATTGAATTCTTTTCTGATTATCCTCTTGTTGTGCCAACGCTTCGTATTCTCTTTATAGATCCTAGAATTCTCCTAAGCTTGCAAACGAAACTCTTCTAGCTCATTCAGTTGCAAAAGTCGTCTATCAGCGCTAAGCTCAGTGTCTAAGTTGAGTTCTTTGATTGCCCAGTGAGCTTTGTACTCTAACTCAACGGGGAGATGACAGGCCTTTCCATAAACCAACCTATAGGGAGATGTTCCAATCGGGGTTTTGAAAGATGTGCGATAAGCCCATAAGGTGTCATCGAGCTTATTACTCCAATCGGTTCTAGATTTCGAGACAACTTTTTGAAGAATTTTTTTTAGCTCTCTGTTCGAAACGTCTACTTGACCGCTGGTCTGGAGGTGGAAGGCTAAACATTGTCTGTGATACACTCCATACTTGGCAAGCAGAGTGTCTAACTGCTTTTCTTCGAAATGAGTTCCTCGATCAATTATCACGTCTCTGGGTACACCAAAACGCGGAAAGATGATCTTCTTAAATAGTCGTATCACAGCTCTAGTATCATTGGTGGGGGTGTCAATTGCTTCTACCCACTTTGAAACATAGTCGACAACGACTAAAATGTAACGATTTCCATTTGAAGAAGGGAATGGTCCTTGATAGTCAATACCCTAGACATCGAATATCTCGACTTCTAATATGCCGTTTTGAGGCATTTCATGTGTTTTGGATATTTGACCCATTCGTTGACAAGCATCACAAGCCATAACAAAGTCTCTTGAATCTCTAAACATCGAGGGCCAGAAAAATCCTGATTGTAAGACTTTGGCTACGGTCTTGGACGGACCATGATGACCACCATAAGCAGATGAGTGGCAATCTTCTAAAACTCCTTTTACTTCCCACTGGGGGATACAACGTCTATACAGACCATCTGAGCACTGCTTGAAAAGATAGGGGTCATCCCAAACAAAGAATTTTGCATCATGCAAAAATCTCTTTCTTTGGTTATAAGAAAGGTCGGAGGGTAGCTGGCGACTGACAAGGAAGTTGGCAATACCAGCATACCAAGGAGAAGAGTCCGTAATTGCCATTAATGAATCATCAGCGAACGAATCATTAATTGGCGTTGGTAATCCTATTTCAGTTACTCTTATCCTTGAGAGGTGGTCAGCGACTACATTCTCTGCTCCTTTCTTATCCCGGATCTCTAAATCAAACTCTTGAAGGAGTAATATCCATCGGATAAGTCTATGTTTTGCCTCTTTCTTTGAAAGCAGATATTTCAAGGCAGCATGGTCAGTGTAGACAATAACTTTTGATCCTATTAGGTACGAGCGAAATTTGTCTAAAGCATAGAAAATAGCGAGAAGTTCTTTCTCAGTGGTGGCATAGTTGATTTGGGCAATATCTATGGTTTTACTAGCATAGTAAATCGCATGAGGAAACTTTTCCTTTCTTTGCCCTAAAACAACTCCTACGGCATAATCACTGGCATCGCACATCAGTTCAAAGGGCATATTCCAATCAGGCGATTGGATTATAGGTGCGGTGATCAAAGCACGTTTGATTTTGTTGAATGCCTCAAGGCATTCCTCTGTGAAATTGAAAGGTGCATCCTTGAAAAGGAGCTCAGTCAGGGGTTGGCTATCTTTGAAAAACTTTTATAAATCGTCAGTAGAAACCGGCGTGGCCAAGGAAACTCCTGATTCCTTTTACATTAGCAAGTGGTGGCAGTTGTTCAATAACTTGTATCTTAGCTCGATCCACTTCTATACCTCTTTCTGAAACGATGTGAGCTAAAAATACACCTTCGTTCACCATGAAGTGACACTTTTCCCAGTTGAGAACAAGGTCGACTTCTTCACAGCGTTTTAGAACTTTGGATAGATTTGTCAAACAATGATCAAAGGAAATGCCATAGATGCTAAAGTCGTCCATAAATACTTCCATGATAGATTCAAAACAATCTGAGAAGATACTGGTCATGCAACGCTGGAAAGTGGCAGGTGCATTACACAAGCCAAATGGCATTCTGTGATAAGCGAAAGTACCATAGGGACAGGTGAAGGTGGTTTTCTCTTGGTCCTCAGGGTGGATAGGGATTTGGAAAAATCCTGAGTAACCATCTAGATAACAGAAATACTTGTGGCAAGCTAACCTCTCTAGCATTTGGTCAATGAAGGGTAGAGGATAGTGATGTTTCCTAGTTGATTGATTCAGCTTTCTGTAGTCAATACACATACGCCATCCCGTCACAATCCTTGTGGGGATGAGCTCATTCTTCTCATTTTTGACTACTGTTGTTCCTCCTTTCTTGTGAACAACTTGAATAGGGCTAACCCATTTAGAGTCAGAGATTGCATAGATTATGCCAGCATCTAGCAATTTCATAACTTCAGTTTTAACTACTTCCTGCATGTTGGGATTAAGAAAACGTTGACCTTGAACACAAGGTTTTTGGCCTTCTTCTAAATTGATTCTATGCATGCAGAAGTCTAGGCTTATGCCTGTTAAATCTTCGAGTTTGTAACCTATTGCCTTCCTATGATTTTTCAAGACAGTCAATAGTGAGGTTAACTGATTTTCATCTAGGAGAGCACTCACTATGACTGGGCAATACTCAGATATATCTAAAAATCATATTTTAGATTCGAGGGCAGAGGTTTTGTTGGACCAATTTCATAGTTTTGATAATGACATGTGTTTACGTGATAATATGCTTTACTTGATATATCATATGCGTGTAATTGTGTGCTTTAGTCTTATTATAGCTAGCAACAATTATGAGAAGAAAGATCAAAGTTAGGCATAACTTTGACAAAGTCTGTGAGACAAAGTTATAACAACTTCAGGAATAACTTTGGAAGTGAACATGAAATATATAGCTACCCAGGCATAACTTTAATGAAAATCGCTTCAAGCAAGATCTACCTCAAATAGCACAAGACTCAAGATGGAGGGTCTTTGTGATCAAGATGAAGAGATGATCCGTATACTGAAGATCTTTGTGAAGATTAGATAGAAAAGGTCGTCATTCGGTAACTATTCCATTCGAGAGATTTTATGTTCAAAGTTATAGCTTTAGCCTATGACTTTGGATGATAAATGTTGATGCATGATTTTGGAAATAAAATTTTTGAAATGTTTTCAAAAGTGAAAGAGTATTTTTATATTTATCAAAAGTTTTATTAGAGAATATATTTATGAGACTCTATTGGTTAGTAATACAACTTATGGGTTGTCATGCTACCTAGGGTTTCTAATATATTCTATCTCAATTTGTTGTTAACCTAATTAGCCCACCTAGTGTTTGAGCCACCTAAGGTTTCGTGGAAACCTAGGTTTGTGCCACCTAGGGTTGCGTGCCTCCTAGGGTTTCGTGAGACTAGGGATTTCGGCCTCCTTAGGTTGTTTCCCTTGTTTACCTAATCTAGGATTCTACTATATCTTTACAACAATATTTTGAGATATTAAAGATAAATATATTTCTATAAGATAAACCAAATAATATTTTGAGATAAAGATATTTCTAAAAGATAAGCAAATATTATTTTATGGTATTAAAGATAAATATCTTTCTTAAATATTAAGCTAGGGTTTTAGATCTACTATACTTCTATTACTATAAATACTCCTTCATATCAAAATTGTAAATCACACGAAATACACGAGTACAACACGGCTACATATTTACTAGTGTTTATTTTCCAAAATCATTTTAAAGCAAACCTTTGAGCAAATATTTATTATTTTTAGAGTTTGTTTTTCAAAAGAGTCGTGCATCAATTATTATCAATCGCTTGAGTGAAATACGTTATTGGATAATAGTACATCATTATAAGCTTACAATTCTTTAACGGGAATTTGTGTGAGTTATATTGTACTTTCTTATTAGCGTAAGATAGTATAGAGTATTTAGCGATACTCACCTTGAGTTATAATCATAGTGTTGATTATACGAGTGGGTTGATAATTTTTGTAATCCGTAGAAAGGTACTAAGAATTATTAATCGAGAATAGTGGACGTAGGTTTCAACGTGTGAAACTGAACCACTTCAAAAATCGTGTGCCTCTCTCTACTCTCTTTACTTTTCGTTATTTCGTTACTTGCGCTTACTTTTATTAATTAATTAGTTGATTTTAATTCATAAAATCAAATAATTAATTACATATCATATAGATCGAAAACGTCGGGCTAGTTTTTCATACTCAATTCACCCCCCCTCCCTCTTTCGTATTCGATCAAATAGACTCTACAATTGGTATCAGAGCCTCGTGCTCTTGATTGCCTTACAGCAAGGAGTCTGGTCCATTTATCCTTTTATTTTTGTTTATTTTCCGCTGCATTTAATTTTATTTTAATGGATTCCAAATATCTGAAGTGTCCCGTATTCGATGGGAAGAACTACAGTTTATGGAAAAATATGATGACCCATTTCATAAAGGGTAACGATTGGGAGTGTTGGCTAATCATTAAGAATGGCCCTAATAAGATCATGCTTGGATCTGTTAATGGAACTCGCGTCGAAAAGAAAGAAGATGACTATGTTGAGGCAGATTATAAGAAAGCTGAGAAAAATTCAAATGCTATCAGTCTGTTGCAAAAAGGCATGACTTATACAGAATTTGACCGTTTCTCATCTAGTTCTACTGCCAAGGAAATATGGGATGGTCTTGAGTTAGCCTATGAGGGGACAACTGTTGTCAAAAAACAACGTATTGCACTACTTATGCGAAAATACGAATTGTTCTCTATGGAACAAAATGAATCGCTTGACAGCATGTCCACTCGCTTCTCTAGTATCATTAATGAATTGAAAAATCTTGGAAAAACTTTTGACTCCGAGAAAATTGCCAGGAAGATCCTTAGAAGTCTATCTAAACGATGGAGACCTAAGGTGACGGTAATTGAGGAATGTAAAGATCTATCTGACCTATCTTATCAAGAGCTACTTGGAACCCTAATGGCTCACGAGATTACTCTTGATGAAGATGAGGCAAATGATAGTAATAGCAAGAAAGTGGCTTTACAAGCCGAATCTAGTGAAAGACAAGATTCGGATCTTGAAGATGAAACAGTGTTATTTGCTAGACGTTTTAAGAAAAAATTCTTTAACAAACCACAAGGCAAAACGTTTAACAATAACACTAACAAATCTTACAAGAAGCCAATTGAGTTAAAAGGGTCTCTTTCAAGTCGTGGTTGCTTCAAATGTGGGGATAATGATCACATGATCAAGGATTGTCCCACATGGAAGAAAATCAAAGATAAAAATCAACGAGACAAAACCAAGAAAGAATTCAAGCAAGTCATGATGGCTTATTGCTGGGGAGATCTCGACACAAAGGACGACGAGTCAGAGGAAGAAGAAGTCGCCAACTTGTGTCTAAGCAACGTCAGTCTTGACCTAATTTCTGACAGTGACAATGAAGACGAATCCGAGATGAGACTTGTTGGCAACTCAGATTCAGAAGCAGATTCACAGGATGATGAAGAGGTTAGTCATCTTGAACTTAAAAAGCAAGTTAAGAATTTATCTAAGAAGTCTTTAATTAAGTATTTTGAAGAAGCCTTAGATCATTGTCATGAGCAGAGTCTAGAATTAAAAGATCTTAAAGAACAAATTTTTGACATTGCTGAGGAAAACCAACTTCTCAAGGCCAAAGCTAAGAAGCTCAAGTCTAAAGTTATGGCAACTTCAGCTATAACTTCAGACAAGACTAATGTTGAGAAAGAAGCTCTTGAGTCTAAAGTTATAGCTAATGAAGCTATAATCTCAGAGTTAAAGCTCAACATTAAGCATCTTCAAGCCAAAGTTATAGCTAATGAAGCTATAACTTTAGAATTGAAGAAAGTCAATGAGCTTTAACAATCTGATGCTAAGGCAAAAGAAAGTGTTATCATTGATCACGAGAAAGTAAACTCTTTTCTTTCTCAGCAATTGAAAGATGTAAAGCCAAAAGTCAACATAATGAGGAAAAATTTATCTTGAACAAACGTTTTAACGATTTTCGTGAAAACTTTAAAAAGAACAATCCCTCCAAAGACTCGAATTTAGACCACTCTTCGTGTGAAAAAGAAGTTCATGATAAATGGGAAGGAAGTCAAAAGGTCTTAGACTTCCTTACCGAACAGTCTAACAATAACATGAAGATGGGTCTAGGTCATGAATGTTATAGTCGTAGAGACCATGATAAGTGCAAATCCACTCCTTCTGACCGTGATTTCAGAAGAAGGAAGTACGTCAATCTTTCAGAATATCTGATTTGCAATCATTGTGGTCACAACGGTCATGTCAAAGATAATTGTGTTAAATATGACAATGATAACAAAAATCAAACTGATTTTGTTAAAGAACATGACGTGTCTAGTGCTAATGAGTCTGAACCTGAATCTCAACATGATGAGGTTAGAAATAATGAGTTCAGGTGGTTTTATGACATAGCTTTCGATTACACATCTGTACCTTCAAAATCTAAACCTTATGTGAATCAGAAGCAGTCATCTAAACCTAATGTGCGTCGCAACAATAACAAACATCATAATAAACCTAGCAAGCCCTATCCTAAGAAGAAAAGAATTGTCAAACAGGTATGGGTTAGGAAGGATCAAATATACAGAGTCACTAACCATAAAGGACCCAACTTAGCGTGGGTACCTAAAAGCTGTATTTAATTCTCTTGCAGATAATAGTGAAAGAAAGTAATCTATGGTATCTCGACAGTGGTTGTTCGAGACACATGACTGGAAACAAGAATTTTTTCTTTCACTAGAACCCTTCAACGGTGCCAAGGTCACCTTTGGAGACAACAAGAAGGGCAATATAATCGGTGTAGGTAAGATTGGTATATCTTCTTCACATGCTATTAATAATGTATATCTGGTAGATGGCCTTAAGCATAACTTGCTAAGTATCTCTCAATTATGTGACAAAGGGAACAAAGTCGTTTTTCATTCAAATGTTTGTCGTATCATAGTTGAAGGTACTAGTAATGTTTTCATAGAAGGTACGTAAACGGAACGTGTATATGATTGATTTAAACAAAGTCACTACAAGCTCTTTTACGTGCATGAAAGTCACTGTGGATGATTCATGCTTGTGGCACAAGAGGTTTGCACACATTAGTCCAACTATTTTAAAGAAACTCAAATTGTGGGATTTAGTTGAGGGCTTACCCTCAATCAAATTCGAACAAGAGAAGATGTGTGACTCATGTGCCCGTTGTAAACAAGTTAGATCTTCACATTCAAACCAAAACGAGTAGTAAGTACAGAGCGTCCACTTGAGTTGGTTCACATGGATCTGTGTGGACTTATGAAAGTCAGAAGCCGCGGTGGATCGAGGTACGTATTCGTCCTAGTCGACGACTAATCAAGGTATGTATGGCCTATCTTTCTATTTACTAAAGATGAAACTTTCGATGAGTTTGTAGTACTAATAAAGCTTGCCCAAAACAAGTATGATAAAAAGTTAGTTTCCATTCGTACGGATCATGGCACCGAATTTGATAATCAAGCTTTTATAGAATATTGTAGGGAGAATGGTGTAGGACATAACTTTTCTGCACCACGAACCCCACAACAAAATGGTGTCGTGGAACGTATGAATAGAACATTAGAGGACATGGCCCGCACTATGCTTTTGTGTAGTGGCCTCCCTAAGAGCTTTTGGGCTGAAGCCATTAGTACTGCATGCTATGTGCACAATAGAGCTATGATTAGACCTATTCTCAAAAAGACTCCCTATGAACTTTTAAGAGGGAGAAAACCCAATATAGCTCACCTTCGTTGCTTCGGTAGTAAATGTTTTGTCCATAATAATGGAAAAAGCAATTTAAGCAAATTTGATCCACGAAGTGACGAAGCTGTGTTTGTTGGTTATTCTAATCATAGTAAAGCCTTTAAAGTTTTTAACAAAAGAACTTTGTGCATAGAAGAAAGTGTTCATGTTGTATTTGATGAAGATAATGTGCCTGAGCAAGTTGAACAGAATGAAGAAGAAGACATGAATGATCCAGACTTTCGCCTCTCAAGGGAAGACGAGCCAGATAATAATGAAGAAGTTATTGAAGGAATCAATGATGAACTTGATAAATCCGCAAATGACCATGAACAGAGAACTGAGACAATTGTTGATGATACGAATGTCTCTTCTCAAAACAAGGAAAAGAAACCTGAAGTTATAGTTGATGATGCTATAACTTTGAACCAGAACCAAGATGGTGTAACTGAAGTTGTACCAACTTCAGCTATAACCCCAGAGTCCAACTCAGGGGGAACCAATCTTGATTCTGAATCATTGGAGGAAAGT
>JAIUZE010048310.1:0-10867 GCA_022085475.1 Heliosperma pusillum
AATGTCTCTTCTCAAAACAAGGAAAAGGAAACTGAAGTTATAGCTTATGATGCTATAACTTTGAACCAGAACCAAGATGGTGTAACTGAAGTTGTACCAACTTCAGCTATAACCCCAGAGTCCAACTCAGGGGGAACCAATCTTGATTCTGAATCATTGGAGGAAAGTGATAGTTCGTCAGATGATGATGAGCCTAGGAACTCTAAGAAATGGAAATATATGAGTTCTCATCCTATGGATAGTATCCTAGGAAGTTTGAATAAAGGAGTTCAAACGAGGCGAACTTTAAATAACTTTTGTTCATTCTATTCTTTTCTGTCTACCATAGAGCCTACCAACATCAAAGAAGCTCTTGCAGAATCCGACTGGATTGTGGCAATGCAAGAGGAGCTTCAACAGTTCGAACGCAATAAAGTATGGCACCTTGTGCCACGACCTCCAAATCGAACTGTGATTGGTACTCGATGGGTATTCAGAAATACATTGGATGATTCAGGAGTTATAGTTCGTAACAAGGCTCGATTGGTCGTTCAAGGTTATAATCAACAAGAAGGGATTGATTATGACGAGACATTCGCTCCAGTAGCAAGACTTGAAGCTATTCGCTTTGCTCCTCGCCTCCGCGTCAAAAGGAATTAATTGTTTTCTCAAATGTGGACTTTAAACGGCATTCTACGGTTTTATTTGGACGAAGAGTTTTGTTGAACAACCTCCTGGATTTTTGAATAGCAAGTTTTCAAAACCATGTTTTTAAGCTGCGAATAAGCTTTCTTGGTTTGAAACAAGCGCCTAGGCTTGGTTTGACAGATTATCTTAAATTTTTTTATTACAAACCCATTTTAAGAGAGATCTGTCGACAAAACTCTCCTATTTCCTAAAATCCGAGGCCGTACTGATTACTTTGTTGCCAAATTTATGTAGACATATTATTTTTGGTTCTACTAACAATAAACTGTGCAAGTATTTTTTCAGATCTTATGACCTCAGAATTCGAAATGAGCATGATGGGAGAATTAAAATTCTTCCTAGGATTGCAAATTCAACAAACCAAAGAAGGAATAAAGATTCACCAACAAAAATATGTCAAGGAGCTAATCAGAAAATTTGGTATGGAAAACGCTCATCCAATGGACACACCTATGGTAACTGACAAAAAGTTGACCTTAGACGAAACTGGTAAGTCCGTAGATGAGACTACATATCGAGGTATGATTGGTTCTTTATTATATTTGACTGCAAGTAGGCCTGACATTATGTTCAGCGTATGTGTATGTGCTAGATTTCAATCATGTCCTAAGGAATCACATATGATTGCAGTTAAACGTATCTTGAGATATTTAATTGGTACATCTAACTTATATTTGTGGTAGCCACTTGAGTGTAATTTCAATCTAGTAGGATATTCAGACGCAGATTATGCGGGATGTTCTTTAGATAGAAAAAGTACCTCTGGATTCGCTACTTTTGTTGGACCATGCATAATAACGTGGGGCTCAAAGAAGCAAAATTCGGTTGCGTTGTCTACTGCAGAAGCCGAATATATAGTTGCAGGACTGGTATGTTCCCAACTACTTTGGTTAAAGCAACAACTATGTGATTATGGTGTTAATGTTGGTTGTATGCCTGTTTTCTGTGATAATACTAGTGCTATTGTTATTTCTAAGAACCCAGCTCAGCATTCTCGTACTAAGCATATAGACATTAGACATCATTTTTTGCGTGACCATGTAGAAAATGGCAACATTAAACTCGAATTTTGTAGTACTGACAATCAATGGGCTGACATTTTAACAAAGGCGTTAGCGAGAAGACGTTTTGAGATTTTGCGGTTGGAAATTGGTTGAATCGGTAGCAATTAAATTCATCTTATTTATTTTGTGAACCTGCGTGACTGGCTAGATTAAGACGAGATTATATGACTGTGTCCGCATATTTCATTACTAGTATATTTGTGTTTAATATAATATATTTTACGTGAGTATCTTGCATATTTAGTGTTTTATGGAAATTGAATTATGAACCACTTATTTGCCAAAAACCTATCTTATTCACTTTCCAAAATTGAGTCAAAGTCTACCCATGTATTTCATGTTAGCCGAAATTCTCAAATAAATATTACCTTTCCATATCTTTTTATTTACCAAAACTCTACCCTTACCATATCCCAACAAAAATAACCACCCAAGATTCTTTTCCTACCAAAATTCAAATTGAAAAAAAAAAAAAAAAAAAAGGAAAAGCCATCAAGTGTGACGGCACAACATGTGCCTAGGTACAAAAGCTACCCTACATCTTACACAATCATAATTACCCTCCTCCACTTATTACTTTTACCACTTCAATACTCAACCAACTTTTACTATCTCCCTCATCAATCTCACGGCACCCTCAACAACACACAATACCCAAACCTTCAAACCTTCAACAATGGCTTCCACTAGATCAAAAATTGCCAAAAACCCAAATCCGAAAACCCCCAAGCCAAGCATGCCTAAAAATACCTCTTCTCCTCCCACACAACATTCACCCAACCCAAACCAAACCGAGTCGGGTGCGGGTCTCGAGGGTACGAAAAGACGACGGTTAAATAAAGGCAAAGGTAGACTCCAAGAAGAAGCTACAAACGACACCACAGACGCGGTTCCCGAGGCACCACGGGTCACATTACGTGACTTTTCTCCTCAAGAAACTTCGTTGGGGATTGATAAACTCCGTCTTACAAAAGACGAAAGAAAACTTGTGAACCGGGTGGCTCAATATGGAATACACGGTGGTCGGTATTATCCTAAGGCTTGGTGTGACAAGTATAGGGCTTTGGGATTCTTTTCTGATTTTTTGAATTTCCAAGAATGGGAAACGGTGGCTGAGTTCTCGGGTCCGGTGTATCCGATTGAGGTAATTCAATTCTTTTCCTCTGTTTCTTTAGACAATGGAGTCTTGCATGCCGTCATAAATGGCCGTGCAGTTTCGTTTTCCGTGACGGACTTTTGTACTCTGTTTTTGGTTCCTGATGATGGAATCAAAATCAATCCGAGTACGTCATGGGAAGAACTGACGGACATGGCTAAGCTGGAGGTTAAGCAGTATTTTGATGTTGGGGCGACGATGTCGAGTTGTGTGTTGGCTGGAAGTGTGTCACCAAAACTGAAAGTTCTGTTAAACTTTTTATGGAATACTGTGATTACGCGACGGGGCGGACGTGATAAAATTGCATGCTATGAGATGTTAGTCGTTAAGCATTGGTTGGAGGGCAATCGGGGTAATTTACCTTCTCTTGTTTTTAATCGTATTTCACAAACCGCTTTCTCGGTGACCGAAGACAAATTTTACTCTACTCTTGACTTGCCGTATGGCATGTGGTTGTCACGGCTCTTTGAGTCAAAGGGAGTTGTTGATGTGCAAAATTATGGGGTCGCGGTAAAGGATGAGATGTGTGATACGTTCTTGAAATTTATGAAGCTTGATGCTAATGGTCCGGAGTTGTTATTTTTGGTCAAATGAGGTTCGGTTGGTGCAATGACGGGTGGGGCTGATTTTTCTGTGCTTGAATCCAAATTGGATATGTTCATTGGTAGTATTATGGAACGCTTGGATGCGCAGGATAAGAAAATTGAGACGGTTTTGGACACGGTTGTTCAAGCCGTGGGCATGGGTTCTTTGGGCTCAACCCGTGACCAAGGTGGGTCGGGTGTGAGGCATGAGATGAGGACATGGATGGATGGTGTGGATGATCGCCTTGCTAAGTTGGAACGAAATATTATGGATTGTAAGCAAGAGGCGTATAGGCAAAGGGATAGGATGACTTTCTTGGTGAGCCAAGGCGGGTCGTTGGTTAAGAGCGGGACGGAGATGCGTGAGGGAATGCGTACTATATACGATGCGACGGAGGCTCTTTCGCTAAAAGTCCGGAACTTTGATGTTTGCCTCACCGCTCAAGCTTCTCATGTGTCAAATTATCTTGACCGTCTTTCCACTCTTGAGTACCGCACTAGGCCCGGTTATGTCGATCCTAACAAAATCCGTCAACCCAAAATGCCTTGATTTTTCTATCCTTGGTTGTTTTAACTCTTAAACTACTAATCCTATTCGGCCCATTTGGCTTATTTTGACATTGTCTATTCGGCCCAATGGCAACTAACACTATATTTTGTGGTTTGTAGTTTAATCAACATTTGCACTTTATTTGGCTTGATATATATCGTGTTATATTGCGTATTTTGCATATCTATTTCTTGCCTTGACATGTGTTATTCTAGTCGTTTCATTTCTTTGTTCTTGTCTTTTCAATGATGCCAAGAGGGGGAAGAAATGATATGATTTGAGTCTTTGCTTAAGCTTGCTCCTTGTCAAGACTCGTTATCTCTTAAATTCTCTCAAGCTATAACTTTGGCTAAGTGGTTTTGTTCTTGCGATCAAAGTTGCTATAACTTTGGAGTGCTTTGTTGAGGGGGAACCATACTTAGTCACATTGTTAAGTAGATCTCTTGAGAAAATCATATGAGACTTGTCATCATCAAAAAGGGGGGATTTGTTGGACCAATTTGATAGTTTTGATAATGACATGTGTTTACGTATTAATATATGTTTTACTCGATATATCATATGCGTGTAATTGTGTGCTTTAGTCTTATTATAGCTAGCAACAATTATGAGAAGAAAAGATCAAAGTTAGACATAACTTTGATAAAGTCTGTGAGACAAAGTTATAACAACTTCAGGAATAACTTTGGAAGTGAACATGGAAGTTATAGCTAACCAGGCATAACTTTAAGGAAAATCGCTTCAAACAAGATCTACATAAATCTACACAAGACTCGAGAGGGAGGGTCTTTGTGATCAAGATGAAGAGATGATCCGTATACTGAAGATCTTTGTGAAGATTAGATAGTATAGGTCGTCATTCGGTAACTATTCCCTTCGAGAGATTTTATGTTCAAAAGTTATAGCTTTAGTCTATGACTTTGGATGATAAAATATTGATGCATGATTTTGGAAATAAAATGTTTTGAAATGTTTTCAAAAGTGAAAGAGTATTTTTATATTTATCAATTATTTTAATAGAGAATATATTCATGAGATTCTATTGGTTAGTAATACAACTTATGGGTTGTCATGCTACCTAGGGTTTCCAATATATTCTATCTCAATTTGTTGTTAACCTAATTAGCCCACCTAGTGGTTGAGCCATCTAGGGTTTCGTGAAACCTAGTTTGTGCCACCTAGGGATTCGTGCTCCTAGGGTTTCGTGAGCTATAGGATTCGGCCTCCTTAGGTTTGTTTCCTTAGTTTACCTAATCTAGGATTCTACTATATCTTTACAACAATATTTTGAGATATCAAGATAAATATATTTCTATAAGATAAACCAAATAATATTTTGAGCTAAAGATATTTCTAAAAGATAAGCAAATATTATTTTATGGAAAGATAAGTATCTTTATTAAATATTATACTAGGGTTTTAGATCTACTATAATTCTTCTACTATAAATACTCATTCACATATCAATTGTAAAATACACGACATACACACGAAACACACTACATTCACACGGCACAAATATTTATTAGTGTTGATTTTCAAAATCGTTTTAAAGCAAACCTTTGAGCAAATATGTATTATTTTTAGAGTTTGTTTTTAAAAGAGTCGTGCATCAAATTATTATCATCGCTTGAGTGAAATCGTTATTGGCATAATAGTACACTCATTCTAAGCTACACAATTCTTTAACGGGAATCTGTGTGGAGTTATATTGTACTTCTTATTAGCGTAAGATAGTATAGAAGTATTTAGCGGATACTCACCTTGAGTTATCATCCATATTGTTGATTATACGAGGGGTTGGTAATTTTTGTATCCGTAGAAAGGTTACTAAAATTATTCACCGAGAATCGTGGACGTAGGTTTCAAGTGTGAAACTGAACCACTTCAAAAAGCGTGGCCTCTCTCTTATCTCTTTACTTTCGTTATTTCGTTATTCGCGCTTACTTTGATTAATTAATTTAGTTGCATTTAAATTCATAAGATCAAATAATTAATTACATATCATTTAAATCGAAAAAGTGGGGCTAGTTTTTAATACTCAATTCCCCCCCCCCCCCTCTTTCGTATTCGATCAATAGACTCTACACTAAACATAATGTCAGGTCTACTCGCAGTTAAATATAATAAATAACCAATCATACCTCGATATGTAGTCTCATCAACACACTTATCATTTTCATCTAAGGTTATCGTTTTATCAGTTACCATGGGTATGTCCATTCGATGAGCGTTCTCCGTACCAAATTTCCTGATTAGCTCCTTGACATATTTCTGTTGGTGGAACATTATACCGAATTTAGTTTGTTGAATTTAGAATCCTAGGAAGAATTCAATTCTCCCATCATGCTCATTTCAAACTCTGAGGTCATTAGATCTGAAAAATACTTGCATAATTTATTGTTAGTAGAACCAAAAATAATATCGTCTACTTAAACTTGAGCAACAAGTAAATCAGAACCCTCGGATTTTAGAAATAGGGTTTAGTCGACATATCCTATTTTAAAATTGTTTTGTTATAGAAATTTAGACAATCTATCGTACCATGCCCTAGGAGCTTGTTTCAAACCATATAATGCTTTATCAAGTTTAAAAACATAGTTTTGAAATTTGTTATTTAAAAATATGGGAGGTTGTTCAACAAAAACCTCTTCTTCCAAATATCCGTTAAGAAATGCAGTCTTAACGTCCATTTGGTACAATTTCATTCCTTTATGTGCTGCGAATGCGATAAGCAGACAAATAGCCTAAAGTCTTGCTACAGGTGCGAAGGTCTCGTCATAATCGATCCCTTCCTGTTGATTATATCCTTGAACGACCAATCGAGCCTTATTACGAATTGTAATTCCTAAGTCATCCAATTTATTTCTGAATATCCATCGAGTACCAATCACAGATCGATTTTTAGGTCGTGGCACTAGATGCCAAACTTTATTACGTTCGAACTGTTGAAGCTCTTCTTGCATTGCCACAATCTAGACAGATTCTGTAAGTGCTTCTTTGATGTTGGTAGGCTCTATGGTAGACAAAAAAAGAAAAGAAAGAACAAAAGTTAATTAATGTTCGTCTTGTATGAACTCCCTTATTCAAACTTCCTAGGATACTCGGCTTCGACAGTGGACAACGCAACTGAATTTTGTTTCTTTGAGCCCCAAGTTATAATGCATGGTCCAACAAACGTAGCAAATCCAGAGGTACTTTTTCTATCTAAAGAACATCTTGCATAATCTGCATCTGAATATCCTACTAGATCGAAATTACACTCAAGTGGATACCATAAGTATAAATTAGATGTGCCAATTAAATATCTCAAGATACGTTTAACTGCAATCATATGTGACTCTTTAGGACACGATTGAAATCGAGCACAAACACATTCACTAAACATAATGTCAGGTCTACTCGCAGCTAAATATAATAAAGAACCAATCATACCTCGATATGTAGTCTCATCGACACACTTACCATTTTCATCTAAGGTTAACTTTTTATCAGTTACCATGGGTGTGTCCATTCGATGAGCGTTCTTCGTACCAAGTTTCCTGATTAGCTCCTTGAGATATTTCTGTTGGTGGATCATTATACCGAATTTAGTTTGTTGAATTTGCAATCCTAGGAAGAATTTCAATTCTCCCATCATTCTCATTTCAAACTCTGAGGTCATTAGATCTGAAAAATACTTGCACAATTTATTGTTAGAAGAACCAAAAATAATATCGTCTACTTAAATTTGAGCAACAAGTAAATCAGAACCCTCGGATTTTAGAAATAGGGTTTTGTCTACAGATCCTATTTTAAAATTGTTTTGTTATAGAAATTTAGACAAGCTGTTGTACCATGCCCTAGGAGGTTGTTTCAAACCATATAATGCTTTATCAAGTTTAAAAACATAGTTTTGAAATTTGTTATTTAAAAATCCGGGAGCTTGTTCAACAAAAACCTCTTCTTCCAAATATCTGTTAAGAAATGCAGTCTTAACGTCCATTTGGTACAATTTCATTCCTTTATGAGCTGCGAATGCGATAAGCACACAAATAGCCTAAAGTTTTGCTACAGGTGCGAAGGTCTCGTCATAAACGATCCCTTCCTGTTGATTATATCCTTGAATGACCAATCGAGCCTTATTATGAACTATAACTCCTAAGTCATCCAATTTATTTCTGAATACCCATCGAGTACCAATCACAGATCGATTTTTAGGTCGTGGCACTAAATGCCAAACATTATTACGTTCAAAATGTTGAAGCTCTTCTTGCATTGCCACAATCCAGACAGATTCTGTAAGTGCTTCTTTGATGTTGGTAGGCTCTATGGTAGACAAAAAAAGAAAAGAATGAACAAAAGTTAATTAATGTTCGTCTTTTATGAACTCCCTTATTCAAACTTCCTAGGATACTCGGCTTCGACAGTGGACAACGCAACTGAATTTTGTTTCTTTGAGCCCCAAGTTATAATGCATGGTCCAACAAACGTAGCAAATCCAGAGGTACTTTTTCTATCTAAAGAACATCTTGCATAATCTGCATCTGAATATCCTACTAGATCGAAATTACACTCAAGTGGATACCATAAGTATAAATTAGATGTACCAATTAAATATCTCAAGATACGTTTAACTGCAATCATATGTGACTCTTTAGGACACGCTTGAAATCGAGCACAAACACATACACTAAACATAATGTCAGGTCTACTCGCAGTTAAATATAATAAATAACCAATCATACCTCAATATGTAGTCTCATCGACACACTTACCATTTTCATCTAAGGTTAACTTTTTATCAGTTACAGTGGGTGTGTCCATTCGATGAGCATTCTCCGTACCAAATTTCCTGATTAGCTCCTTGACATATTTCTGTTGGTGGAACATTATACCGAATTTAGTTTGTTGAATTTGCAATCCTAGGAAGAATTTCAATTCTCCCATCATGCTCATTTCAAACTCTGAGGTCAATAGATCTGAAAAATACTTGCACAATTTATTGTTAGTATAACCAAAAATAATATCGTCTACTTAAATTTGAGCAACAAGTAAATTAGAACCCTAGGATTTTAGAAATAGGGTTTTGTCGACATATCCTATTTTAAAATTGTTTTGTTATAGAAATTTAGACAATCTGTCGTACCATGCCCTAGGAGCTGGTTTCAAACCATATAATGCTTTATCAAGTTTAAAAACATAGTTTTGAAATTTGTTATTTAAAAATCCGGGAGCTTGTTAAACAAAAACCTCTTCTTCCAAATATTGTTAAGAAATGCAGTCTTAACGTCCATTTGGTACAATTTCATTCCTTTATAAGCTGCGAATGCGATAAGCAGACAAATAGCCTTTAGTCTTGCTACAGGTGCGAAGGTCTCGTCATAATCGATCCCTTCCTGTTGATTATATCCTTGAGCGACCAATCGAGCCTTATTACGAACTATAACTCCTAAGTCATCCAATTTATTTCTGAATACCCATCGAGTACCAATCACAGATCGATTTTTATGTCGTGGCACTAGATGCCAAACTTTATTACGTTCGAACTGTTGAAGCTCTTCTTGCATTGCCACAATCCAGACAGATTCTGTAAGTGCTTCTTTGATGTTGGTAGGCTCTATAGTAGACAAAAACGAAAAAAATGAACAAAAGTTATTTAATGTTCGTCTTTTATGAACTCCCTTATTCAAACTTCCTAGGATACTCGGCTTCGACAGTGGACAACGCAACTGAATTTTGTTTCTTTGAGCCCCAAGTTATAATGCATGGTCCAACAAACGTAGCAAATCCAGAGGTACTTTTTCTATCTAAAGAACATATTGCATAATCTGCATCTGAATATCCTACTAGATCGAAATTACACTCAAGTGGATACCATAAGTATAAATTAGATGTACCAATTAAATATCTCAAGATACGTTTAACTGCAATCATATGTGACTCTTTAGGACACGATTGAAATCGAGCACAAACACATACACTAAACATAATGTCAGGTCTACTCGCAGTTAAATATAAAAAAAACCAATCATACCTCGATATGTAGTCTCAGCGACACACTTACCATTTTTATCTAAGGTTAACTTTTTATCAGTTACCATGGGTGTGTCCATTCGATGAGCGTTCTCCGTACCAAATTTCCTGATTAGCTCCTTGACATATTTCTGTTGGTGGATCATTATACCGAATTTAGTTTGTTGAATTTGCAATCCTAGGAAGAATTTCAATTCTCCCATCATTCTCATTTCAAACTCTGAGGTCATTAGATCTGAAAAATACTTGCACAATTTATTGTTAGTAGAACCAAAAATAATATCGTTTACTTAAATTTGAGCAACAAGAAAATCAGAACCCTCGGATTTTAGAAATAGGCTAGTAATCGTATTTAGATTATGGTTAGTATGCTTAGGACTTGTGTTGTTGTTGATGGATGTTGTTAGTTGTTGATTGATATGAGAATTGATGGTTTGTGATGATAAATGAGGATTTTTGTTGTTGATAACATGTTGGTTTTGATCGTGCCTGAATCCCGTGAAAGACGCTGGCTGCGTCATGGGACGCAGGCTGCGTCGTGGGACGCTGGCTGCGTCGTGGGGCGCTGACAGCGTTACGCGCGGCCGACTGCAGTTTTCCTGCACTGACCCCTTTTCATAAAATGATCATATCTCCTTCGTTACTTGCTTGTTTTGGGCTTGTGACATCCCTTTGGAATCGTAAGAGGATAAGCTATCACCTCCATTTGGAATTTCTGCATTTTCATGTCTAGAACTCTAGTTATAACCGTTTGAAGTGGACCCTTGTTTTAGTTGGTTTCCAAACAACGTTGTTTTGGAGAGGTTATCTA
>JAIUZE010048311.1:0-26392 GCA_022085475.1 Heliosperma pusillum
ACTTGACTTGGTTTGTCTGTCGAGTCCCAATCTTATCAATCTTATACCGCTAACGGTGAGATGCAAGCCCTAGTGAGCGTATTCGGTTGCCTAAGAGTGTCTTCCCCGAGTCTTTGAATAACATGATGGCTTCGGATTTGATTTCCATGTGATCTTATAATTATATCTTGTATTGCCTATCTTTTCTTATCGTAACTCACCTGTATATTTATATATGCATGCTCTACTTTTGTATTTCCTTATATGTACGTTAAAGGTGATATGGCTGGGAGAACCCGGAGTTACTCCCCACTGACTGTGGCATTCATGTTTTTCATGGATGAACAGGTTGCTTGCAATGGATGACTTTTTGGATATGATATTTTGGGGTTCGGGTGTGAGCTAGCGGGCGTTGTCCCTCGAAGTTTCACCTCTAGACGATAGTAGCTAGTTTTGTTAAACACTTGTTCTTTGCTAACATTTTAAGAGACCCCGTCTCTTTGTTGTATTTCCGTATTTAGTTTGTAACATTTTGACACACCTCGTGTTATATATATCTTGCATGTTTAAAAGTTTTTAAAATACCGTATTTCCGCATAGTATTTCACATGCTTGTATGTTTTATATTTCCGCAATCGCGAGGGTTGTCACAGAATCCATGGCGATCCACGATGCCCAATATGTCAATTCTCAGAGTGAACCCATCCAAGGAGGAGAGGAAGTTTCCGACACTAGCATTTTGAAGAATCAAATCCTTTTGCTCCAAGAAAAGTTGGAGGCTCAACAGGCGGTTCATCAACTCAATGTCGTGTCTTCTACTAGTCAAATTGTTGTTTGCAAATGTTGTGGAGGTGCGGGTCATTTCTCCAATGTATGCCAAGCTACTATGGAAGAGGTATGTGCTTTTCAAACTTTTAAACAAAGTTCTTATCCATCGGGTACCTTTTCCAATACTTACAACCCAAACACAAAATTTTACCCCAACTTGTCTTACAAAAGCAACAATGTGCTCAATCCTCAACCCCAACAAAATTTTGTACCTCAAGCTCAACAAAATGCCTATGTCCCACAACAAAGGTTCAATTTTCCACCGGGCTATCAAAATCAAAACTACCAACAAAGACCACCAATCCAAAACTCCCAACCAAACCAAGTTCCACCACCCCAAAATGTGCAACAAAACTACCAAGAACTCAAGTTCTTGGTAGTGCAATTGGCTAAGACCCAAACGGAAATGTTGTCTCAATTTCAAAAGAATGATCAAAGCCATGGTTCCGCAATCAAAATGCTAGAACAACAAATGGCTCAACTAGCCACTTCTAGCTCTCAAAGAAGACCGGGTCAATTACCACCTCAAGGTGAGCAACCACATGATACTCTCAATGCCATCACCTTGAGAAGTGGTACGAAGTATGATGAGCCACCAATGCCCAAAGACAATGAGGAGGTGCTTGTTGAGTTGGAGGTTTCCCCAAGTGGTAAGAAAGATGAGGTTATGCCAAAGAAGGTGGATGATCCCATTGTGGTTGAGCAAGTCAAAGATGTGGAGGATGCTCCTCCAAAGAAGGATTTTGAGACAAATGAGCCGGAAAAAGTCAAAGTGCCCTTCCCTCATAGATTGGCAAAGCATCACAAGAACACTCAATTTGGTAAATTCATGGAAGTTGTGAAGAATCTCCAGGTAACTGTTCCTTTTACCGAATTAATCACTTAAGTTCCATCTTATACTAAGTTCATAAAAGACATTTTAACTAAGAAGATGACTTTTGACGAAGTTGAAACTATAGCCTTCACCGCGGAGTGTAGTGCTCTTTTGCAAAATAAGTCCCCTCCTAAGTTAAAAGATCCCGGTAGTTTTTCCATTCCGTGCACAATTGGTACCTATCAAATTGATAAAGCTTTATGTGATTTAGGTGCTAGTGTAAGTGTCATTCCTTACTCTATTTGTGCTAAGCTTAATATGGGAGTCTTGAAATGTATTAGTGTCACATTGCAAATGGCGGATCATTCTATAAAACGCCCTTTGGGAGTTTTGGAGGATGTTCCCGTCAAAGTTGGTAAATTCTTTATTCTAGTTGATTTTATTGTTCTTGACATGGCCGAAGATGCCCAAATCCCAATCATTTTGGGAAGACCCTTTTTACATACCGCGGGTGCTGTAATTGATGTCAAGAATGGTAAAATTACTTTGGAAGTGGGTGACGATAAGGTCACATACAATTTGAATAGTGCCATGAAGAGTCCAATGTTAGAAGAGTCTTGCTTTTCTATTGATTTTTTGGATGTTTTTTACCTTGTTATAGATGACTTTATCTCTCGGTCTTTGGTTAAAGACCCATTGGAGGCACTCTTGCTATTAGAATCATTTGCAGGTGATTATGAGATTGGGAATGAGGAGATGGATGCTTTAGAGAATGAATTGGATGGAGAAGAGTTATCATTGGAGGAGAGCTCACACTTTGTAGGTTTGGTTTCTACACCTCAAGACCTTGAGGTACAAAAACCCGAACTTAAACCCCTCCCTTCTAATTTGAAGTATGCTTTTCTAGATGATGAGGAAATGTGTCCGGTTATTATTGGTGCTAATTTGAGTGAGAGTCAATTGTCTTCATTGCTTCGTGTTTTAAAATCCCACAAGAAAGCTATTGGCTATAAACTAGATGATTTAAAAGGCATAAGCCCCGAGTTTTGCATGCATAGAATCCATCTAGAGGAAGATCATAAACCATGTGTCCAAGGTCAAAGACGACTAAATCCTAACATGCAAGAAGTGATTAAAAAGGAAGTTAAATTGTTAGATGCGGGAATTATTTATGCAATTTCCGATTCCAAATGGGTGAGTCCGGTCCAAGTGGTTCCTAAGAAAGAAGGAACCACTGTAGTCAAAAATGATAAAAATGAACTTATTCCAACTAGGATTGTAAGGGGTTAGAGAATGTGTATTGACTATAGGAGATTGAATTTGGCCACCAATAAAGATCACTACCCTTTACCTTTTATTGACCAAATGTTGGAGTGGTTGGCATGTCATAAGTATTTTTTGCTATCTTGATGGATATTCTGGGTTCTTTCAAATACCCATTCACTCGGATGACCAAGAGAAGACCACGTTTACTTGTCCCTATGGTACATTTGCTTACCGTAGAATGCCTTTCGGTCTTTGTAATGCCTCTGCCACTTTCCAACGTTGCATGATAAGCATTTTCTCCGACTTTATCGAGTCTATCATGGAAGTGTTTATGGATGATTTTAGTGTTTATGGTTCTTCATTTGATGCTTGTTTGGCTAACTTGTCTAAAGTGTTGAAGCGTTGTGAAGAGGTTATTTTGGTATTGAATTGGGAAAAGTGCCACTTCATGGTCAATGAAGGGGTGGTACTTGGTCATATTGTCTCGGAAAGAGTAATTGAAGTGGATCGTACTAAGGTCCAAGTTGTTGAACAACTACCCCCACCGGTAAATGTCAAGGGAGTAAGGAGTTTCTAAGGCCATGCGGGTTTCTACTGCCATTTTATTAAAGATTTTTCTTAGATTGCCAAACCCCTTACGGAGCTTCTTTTAAAAGATGCTCCCTTTGTATTTACTAATGATTGTCTTGAGTCTTTTACTAGGATCAAGAAGGCTTTGATTTCCGCACCTATCATTCAATCACCGGATTGGAACTTACCATTTGAGCTCATGTGTGATGCTAGTGACTATGCGGTAGGTGTCGTGCAAGGACAAAGGAAGGACAAGGTTCTCCATGCTATCTACTATGCTAGCAAAACCTTGGATGCGGCTCAAATCAACTATGCCACCACGGAGAAAGATCTACTTGCCATTATTTATGCCTTAGACAAATTTCGCTCTTACTTGATTGGTTTCAAAGTCATTGTTCATACCGATCATGCCGCTCTAAAACATCTCCTAGCCAAACAAGAGGCTAAGCCAAGGTTGATACGATGGATATTGCTCTTGCAAGAATTTGATCTTGAGATTAAAGACAAGAAGAGGGCTGAAAATGTTGTTGCCGATCACTTATCCCGCTTGAGGTTTGATAATGGAGGTACTAATATACCTATTGATGATTCCTTCGCCGATGATGCTCTATTGATGTTGGAAGCCAATACTCCTTGGTATGCCGACATAGCCAACTTTCTGGTTGGAAAAGAATTGCCACGTAGCCTTTCATATCAACAAATGAAGAAATTCTTAAATGATGCAAAGTTCTTCATATGGGATAATCCATATCTATTCAAACATTGATCCGATGGGCTTTTTCGGAGATGTATCCCACATTGGGATGTGAAAGGGGTGCTAGTAGGATGTCATTCTTCTCCTTATGGTGGTCACCATGGACCATCCAAGACCGTTGCAAAGGTGTTGCAATCCGGTTTCTATTGGCCAACTATGTTTCAAGATGCCAAAGCTTTCATTACGGCTTGTGATGCTTGCCAAAGAATGGGTTCTATATCAAGGAGGCATAAGATGCCTTTAAATGGTATCTTGGAAGTGGAGGTATTCAATGTTTGGGGGATTGACTATCAAGGACCGTTTCCTTCCTCAAAAGGGAATCGGTATATTTTGGTTGTCGTTGATTATGTCTCTAAATGGGTAAAGGCAATAGCTACTCCAACAAACGATGCTCGTGCCGTGGTTAACTTATTCAAGAAGATCATATTTCCGAGGTTTGGGGTCCCAAGAGCGGTCATTAGTGACCGTGGTACTCACTTTGGCGAGAAACAACTTGATACCTTATTGGAGAAATATGGGGTCTATCATAGAAGAGGCTTGGCTTAGCATCCACAAACTAGTGGCCAAGTGGAGGTTTCTAACCGTGAGCTCAAGTCCATACTCGATAAATTTGTTGCCAAGTCACGAAAGGATTGGAGCATGAAGCTTGATGATACCTTGTGGGCCTACCGTACCACATATAAGACATCTATTGGTACTTCGCCATATAGGTTGGTCTATGGAAAGGCGTGTCATATCCCCGTTGAGATGGAACATAAAGCTTATTGGGAAATCAAGGAGCTCAACATGGATGCCAAGTTGAGTGGGGAAAAGCGGATGTTACAATTGAATGCACTTGATGAGTTCCGTTTACAAGCTTATGAGAGCTCCCGTCTTTACAAAGAGAAAATAAAGAGATGGCATGATAAGGAAGAAGGAGTTTCAAATCCGTGATAAGGTGTTGCTTTTTAATTCCGCCTCAAGCTATTTTCGGGAAAATTACGATTGCGGTGGTCCGGTCCATATACCGTCACAAATGTCAACAAGTTTGGTTTCGTTGAAGTGATGACCACCAATGGCGAAAAATTCAAAGTCAATGGCCATCGTTTGAAGTTCTACCATGAGAATGGGATCGTTGCGATACTAGAGGGAGTTAGCATGGAAGCTTGAACCGACTCGAGCTTCATACGTCGTGCGGGACATTAAACCAGCGCTTCTTGGGAGGCAACCCAAGCTTTTATTTACTTTCATTATATTTTATGTATTTTCCGTGATTTCTCGAATTTTTTTTAGACTTGGCGATGTTTATTTTTGGTGATTTTTAGGTGACAAATGAAGAAAAGAGGAGTCGATGAGGAAATTCACGCATCCCCAAGCACGGAAACCCGTTTGGGGAAGCTCATTTTGCAAAACACAGCCCACATTGCAAAACATGGACGAAAAAAGTCAGGGGGTGTAGAATTGGTCAACCCCGATCGGGGTTTTATTTCCCAAGTCGTCTGTTTTGTAGTCTGTTTTATACGAAACCAAAACATACAGCACTATATTCTTTCCAAACCGACGGTATCTTCCTCACTCTTTCTTCTTCATTTTTCTTCACTTAAACTCCAACGAAACATCATTTCCTTCATTGCTTTGCAAGATTTAATCCATCATCACCATCATCAAGTAATTTTTGCCTTCATTTCTCTTTAATTTCATCCATTTCAATCAATTTAATCAAGTTTATCAAACCCTAACTCAAATTGGGGGAAATTGATTTTGTGCTTATTTGTACTAGAAATTGATTGTCTTGTGCTCTATTGATGTTTGTAGGATGAGTTAGTTTACTAATTTGTTCTATTATTGTTGTTTGGATGGATTTTAATAGCCTTAGGATGAATTTTCGTCTTAAAATTTCGGAAAAATGGCACCTAGAAAAGCTCATACCCAAGGTGCTCCAAAGAGAAGAAGAGGTGATGCAGGATCCTCCCGAGCTGCGGAGGATGTTGAAATGCCCAATGTACCGGAATGGCATGATGATGATTATCCCCGAGTGATCTTCAACGATAAAAAACAATGGGATAATTGGGTCCTCTTACGCTCCAAAGGTATGAAAACAACCAAGTTTATCAATCACGCTTCTTTGAAAAGAATTGGAATTGATATACAAGTTAAGGCTTTATTTAAGAATCTTGGTATGCTAGCTTGTTACAAGATGGATTATCTAACCTTTCCCGAGCTCACACTTGATTTTTTGAGTTCCTTCGAGTTTCATAAATCAAAACGCGAAGGGTTTGTCCATTTCGTATCATTCCGGTTGTTTAATCATGATTATCGTTTGGATTTGTCGGACTTTGACAAGATTTTTGCTTTGAAATGTGAGGACTTGCGTACCAAATCACCCGACGTTTACCTACCTGATTTGACTTGGGCATCCATTTCTCACTACCCTTTCACCGGTTGGGACCATACCCCTCACCAATACATTCACTACCCCGAAATTCGTATTTGGCAAAGATTTATGGGGTGGACCTTTTTTGGGAGGAATGAACCTCACTCGGTGAGGAGTATTGAGGTCGAGATTTTGGGTGCTTTTCTTAATGTAAACGGTGATGCCGAGTGGGAGATTAATATTCCCTACAAATTTGCTAGCCACTTGACCAAACAATGTAATGCTTCCAACAAGTCCATTGTTTTGGGTGGGTTGGTTACTAGAATTGCCCATAGTGTTTGCCGTTTCAACTAAGATACCACCGATTTGATTCCTTTTGAGAGTCAGGAAAGGGGGGATGGACTTGATTATGACTATTTCCTATCTTGTAATTGGTTTCGGAGCTCTCATCCGGATATGATTTGGAGGATTGGTAGTAAAGATTCTATTAGACTACCGGCTGAGACGAGTGAGCTTCAACCTTTAGTTCATACCCAACCCCGTCGTAGGAATTCCCCCTTTATTCGCCCCACTTACCATTTGCCACTTCAAGGTGAGAGAACTACCACCATTGACCGTCGTGCACGAGTTCCACCAACTCAAGCACGTCATTCCACATCTAGCGTTGGTGTGATGGATATGATGCGTGTGACCTTAGTCTTAATATTAATGCAATTCGTGATGACCAAAGACTTGCATTGCATCCTATTTATGATCACTTTTCTAGGCAAGGGGTAATTCGACCCGAGGGACCACACCCATCTTTTGATCATTATCCCTCTGATGGATTCCCTTATCCTAACCATGATGCAGGTACTTCTACTCAGAATGCTCCCAGTCCGGATTTTTGTTGTTCGGATTATGGAGTTGAAGCATTTCATGGAGGCTATGGTGGAGGCTATGGTGACGGGTATGTTGGTGGCTATAGTAGCTATGGAGAGGGGCTTGGAAGTGGGCAAAATATTGGTGAATATGACACTCATCTCAAAAGTGATGAGCCTAGTGGAAGTGGTGATACATCGGGAGGTGGTCGTGGTAAGAAGAAGGGTAGGAAGGGTTTCAACTTTTGGCCCTTTACTTGATTGATGAATGAAGGTATCCCCCGTATACATACTAGCTTGGGGGAGGCTAGCTACTCTAGTAAGTTCTTTTTGCTTTGCACTTTAGTTTTCTTTTTCTCACTCCCCATTAAATTTTAACCTCTTGTCTTCCCTCTTTTGTGCTTCGAACCGTTTTTACGGTTAGCTTGGATGTGTTTACATGTTGGCACATTGAGGTCAATGTTGCGTTTAGCTTGGGGGGGATTGCATTTGCATTTTAGTTAGTAGTTGCATTTAGTTAGGAAATTTCTGAAACTTTGAAAATTTTGTGCTAAATTTGTGCTTCACATGCTTTGCTTGCCTATTTTGGTCATGGTTTACATAGTTGTACCCATTTGTTTGTCCCAATTTTAGCTTAATAGCTAATGATTCTCTATTATTTGACGGGATAACTGCATTCATGAGGATGTCTTGACATAGTAGGTGGAAGATGGAAATTGAACATAATAAGCTTGATCTTGACTTTTGGCAAGCCACAAATTGGTAAGATAGAGCCTCTTTAGACCGATACATCCATATCGGGTCTCTCTTAGGTGAATGTAGGTCTCCTTATGGTTTGTGCTACATCAAATACGCACAAGTATGGTTTTGATTTCATTTCTTTATAAGCATGCATTCATTTGTTAGCATTTTGGAGCCATTCACATGATTAAATTTGCCTTTTTCAACCCGTTCACAAAAATCTATCCTTAGCTACATACAAAAATTGCATACCTTGTTGAGCTAGTAGCTTTGATTAATTGTGTTTGGGTGCTCATTTAGGATTTGTTGTATTTTGAAATATCATGGTGAGCTTGGTCTTAATGCCTTGACATGAAAAAGAAAGAAAAAAATGATGGAAATGAAAAAAAAAAAAAAAAAAAACGCATGAACTGGAAAAAAAAAAAAAAAGCATATCTTGTATGTTGAAAAAAAAAATATGATTTAAGAAACTCTCATGTCTTATTTATATATTTTGGAGAGTTTTCTTGAGAATTATATTGGAAATTTTGGGATAGTTTTGGGATTGAGCATCCTTACATATGATTGTTGCTAGCTTGACTTAGCTCCACCTACCATAAATCATTTGTTCCCCTTTCTTACCCATTTCTTATTAACCTTCTTCTTACCTATGGATGCCTTTTCATGCTTGCATTTAAATGTTTTTGGCTTGTAGTTTTGAAATTTTTACCATATTAGATTGCGGGCACACTCTCATGAGTCGAGGATAGGTGAGTGCTACTCATAAAAATCCTTTCACATATAAATGGTTTTGAGTGAATCGTGAGAGTCCATAAGTCAAAAGATCATGCAAGAGCCGAAAAGTTCATTTGAAGTTTTTCATGCTACGCCGCCATGTAAATCTCATCCATGTTTATTGCATTATCCTTATGTCCATGTTGTTTCCGGATTTGAGTCATTATGCTTAATAGTTTAAAATTGGATATTGCAATTGTGGGGATTTGGTTGTTTTTCTCTCTTGTCTTGGTCTTATATGCTTGCTTGAGGACATGCAAGAGTTTAGCTTGGGGGAGTTTGATATGTCTAGTTTTTTATATGATTTTACTCCCTAATTTAGCTCGATTTTACATGATTATTATACTTTGTTTAGTATATTTGTAAGCTAATTATGTGTTCGAGGTGCATTGATCGTTTTTGCTATATTTTGTAGAAATCTAAGCATTTAGAGGCTTTTTCCTAGCACATTAGCAAGCATCAAAGTTCACAAAGCTAAAATGGAAGCAAGATGGACCATGAAAGGATAGTATGGAGAATGACAAGCCAAGCATGAAGATTTGTGAAATGGGTTGATATTCAAATGAGGAACCAAAAATGAAGCCCAATGCAAGGAGTTCACAACTCAACATAGGGATACTCCTTTGAATGCTCATGGGATGCCAAGAATATGCAATTAACCGGAGAATTGAGGAACTTAAAGGCATATCATAGGATTTCTCAAGCATTTAATTAAGTAATTAAGCAAATACTTCCGGATTAGTGGAACCCCGATCGGGGTTCCCATTCCCTGATCAGGGTTTGGGTTATGTGAATGCATACGTTTCCAGTCCCTCTTCCTATATAAAGGAGAGAGACTTCGACACTTAGGAGCATCTTTTTCTTCATCTTTTACACTATCTTTACACATATTTCTCCCTTACATTTTCCTTAGTTTAAGCACACAAGTTTCTCTTACTTTCATATTTAGTTAAACATTTGGCTATTACTTTGTTCAAACACTTGGTTACATTTCCACTTGTAATTCAATCTTTCTATTCAAGCTATTTGGGTTATTCGTCCTTCATTTCCGAGTTATACTTCTCGATTGCGGTAATTCTAAATCTAGTTTTATGTTAGTATTCACTTTCGTCATTTACCTTAGAAGTCATTTAGTTAATCATAACACTAGCTAATCAAGATTTCATTGTTATTTACATTAGAATCGTTAGTAGTAATTCTTAGTGTATCACATTCTATTAACAAGTTGTTTTCCTTTATAATTTCATAATCATCATGCTTATTATATCAAATACTTGTAGTTTAATTATCAACATGAGTGAGTAGTTTCTTTTGTCTAGGGATTAAGGAAGCCATGCATAATTAGTAAGTTGTAAATGTTAAAATAAGGATGAATTAATATTGATAAATTGTTTCTATCACATGCTTTTATTGTTTTGTTAATCTTTGTTATTTGGCCAATTACATTGATTAAATTTGTTAATTCATTCTATAAGTCGAGAGGCATGAAATCGGATTAGACTAAGCATGTGTAGTGCGGCGACCTAGTCAAAACGAAAGTTCTATAGGATCTCGACCTAAGGTTGACACTAATATCGAGAGATGGGTGTCTTTAGCCAAAACAATTAACAATATTAAGAATTTCTATGTTTAACATGAGCATTTACGTATTTGCATGAGTGACCCGACTGCCCTAAACTCTTTTAATATTATTTAATTTACATCATTTTTAGCTAAATCATTAAACCACATCAATCATTAAACCGACCTTAATAGTAGTCTATTCATAGCATTTCATAGCGTAATTCCCGTCTCCTTGTGTTCGACCCCTCGTACTACATTAATTTGTGTCTAGGGAAATTTATCTTTGATTAGGTGTGCGACATAGCCTATCAATACTATTCGTCTTTTGCTAATTCTAACCGGGGTCTGATCAGCCCGGGAAATGATGCAGTAACAGCTGCGCCCTTTTGAAGAGTCGCAGCTCTTGCTGCGCCTCTTCCCCAAGCCCTTTCCCGGAATTTCTAGCTTGCGCACCTTTTTAATTCGTGTTCGTCCATGATTTCCTATTCTTATAGGATATGGGTTCGTAAAATATGCCGAGTTACCAAGGTTTTGTGGATTTCCTAATCCTAGCTGGGTTCGGTTTTCTAGACGATAATCGACATCTTCGCCAATTACGCACAATTATTCATTTTCATTTTCTTTTCTATTTTTAGGAAAATCATATCATTTTTTCTAAACTGATATATTTCTTTTCATTTCTTTTTTTAGGGGGTAACCCTCCCCATTTTCATACATTTTTCGCATTTTGTCATATTCAAGCACTCATTTCGCGCCAGTTTAAGCTACTGATATATCACATGTAAAATGTTTGAGTAGATTATTTGTTATATACTGCATGTAATTTATGTGAATCTTATGTAAATTCCGGCAGCATGACGGCAAAAACCGTCAACTACCAATCTTGCCTTTAAGCTAACCTACACGAACAGAAGAAATCCAACAGCAAAGGCACCTAGGCCGTGGTAACACAAGTCAAAAAAGGAAATATATACACAAGACTGGAGGCTGTCGCCCTAAAATCAAATCCGAAACTGGGGGCTCTCGCCCGAAAACAAAACCAAATGTACAACAAATCCTAAAACAAGGTTCAAAATATCCAAAGTCTAAAAACAAAACAAGACGGCTAAAATCTCGAGGGCGGCAATCACGGCATCCCGGGCCTCCAGCTCCCTCAGCAAGCGAGCTATCTCCTCTCGAGACTCCGCTGTCTCTGCCCGAGAATCTACCAGCTCACGCTTCAAGGCTCTTTGCGAAAGAAATGCCTCATTTCAGTCAATCATTTCATTTCCAAAATACAAAATGCAGCAATAAATGAAAAGGGAATGATAGGTTCCTACCTGTCGGTCCCGACCACCTGCGAGTGCCTCAACGGTTGTAGCCCGCAATCGGTTGGCCACCCTCCACAGCGTAATGTACCGAGACGGGGCCACCTACATTCAAATACAAATCAAAGTTAAAACAAATGCATTCCTATGCAACAAGGATGATCATGGATTGGAAGCTCACCCTCCTCAAGAGGTGCTCCCATTTCTCCAAGCCAGCATCAGTCACCGCCGCGCTGAACTCACGGAGCTCTGAAATCGTTGTGGAGCCAGCCGCATCCGTGTACTCAAGCACCTCGGGGTAAGCTGGGGGCTCGACGCCCGCCACCTCGATCTCCTGCAAAAGATCAAATAGGTTCATCAACAAACAACTTATCAATTCTCAAAATTAAATACAACAAAAGCAAGGAATGCTTACTACGATCGGCCAGTACGCCAATCTCCGACGAACGAACCCTAGGTAATCCTCGCCAGGAAGAAGGAGGGCGTCTCCACTCACGCCAGCTAGGCCAGCCTCTCTCTCAACGTCAAAAGGCTCCCTAAAACCCGACCCTAGAGGATCGATGGGGACCGTAAAAGCCTCACGAGAGCACTGCCGAGCCAAACGCTCGCCCAAGTACCACACAGGTTCCATAGGCGTCCTCAGCAGCAACCGACTCGAGCTCCTAGGACGTAGGACCTCAGCCACGAAATCTGGTGCGTCCGGGTAGTCAACCCAAGGTCTCGGAACCCACTAATACAAAGAAAGAAAGGGGTCAATATTATGATCCAATTCCAGACGATGATAAGACAAAAGATCATTCCTTATGATCTTTCTTCAAAATAAAAGACAGAAAAGAAAGCAGTCGGAGATACTTACGCTCTCCAGCTGCAGGGCATTCACGCCCCTTCTGCAGACATCGTAAGAAGAACGCTGGATACCCCCTCGGCTCAGGCTTTGTCCTCTTGGATACCCAGTCCCTCACAACTGGATACCCCTTCGGCTCAGGCTCCGTCCTCTTGGGCGTGAAACCCAAAAAGTAGGAGTACACCCACGCCTGCAAAAAGCTAATAACAATATCAACGTCAAAATCAAATATTGATCTTTCAATGCAAAACAAAATTATTGATCTTTCAATAAAGGTACAAAAGGAAGGTGCGTACCTCCAGCAAGAGTTCAGGACCGATTGTAGCAGAAGAAGTCCCCTTCTCCATCAGCTCCGACCTAACCATGGCCATCATGTAGAAAGTGAGGACCGCAAAGCCGGGAGTAACCCAGTCCCAGCGACCTAGGCTACTCAAGTTAGAAAGGAAAGGGAGAATCTTCGTCGATAGCCTCTCCCCCTTATCTCCGAAGTAAATCATAGACAAGAACCACCACAGTCAAAGCCGAGCCCTCTACTCAACAGTACAAGGAGAAGGAGCCACCATCTCTCCACTCATCGGAGTCCTACCCGCAAAGTAGTTTCTAACGTAAGAGCTCGGCACCAACCCAGGAAGAGCAGCCGCCCCTACCGGCTGGTTCCAACCTATCAGCTGTCTCGCCTCCTCGTAGTCAACCCTCATGGCCACCGACGACCACTCCAAGCTCTCTTCTCCACACGGTAAGCCATAAATCATGCCGTAATCCTCCAAAGTGACTCCGACCTTCCCAAAAGGCATTCAGAAGGTGGAAGTCGTGCCCCAATAACGATCCAAGAAAGCTCGAATCAGGCAAATGTTAGCCCGAATCTTCATCGTCTTGATCGACCTCCAAGCTCGGACCAACTCTCCGAAGGCTCCTCCCCAGTGAGGGCCTTCTCCTCCTCGGTCAACTTCTTATACGCCTCCATCATAGTCGTGTAGCCGGAAAAAGACCCCATGTTCCCGGCTTCCTGCAATTCGAATCAAGAAAGTCATTTTGCATTTTATATGATAAAAGAAGTGGCAATCAGATATGGGAGATGACAAGCAAACACAAAGGCTTACCATGCTCCGTGTAGTCCTGTAAGACAAGTGGCTCTCTGCTGCCCAAATGAGATGTCTACCATCCCATTTCTCGGCCCACTCAGGTGCGCCCGCCAAGTGGTGTCCACCTCGTCCTGTAGTAATCCTCCTTGGAACCTCGTCCTGAGCCGCCTCGGTCTCCTGTACCACCTCAGCTGGTATATCTTCTCCCGACCGAGAAAAAGAAGGCTAAAGATCTATGTCCATGGGAACTCTCCCTGACGTAGAAGGAATGTCACATGCGCATTTCAAACGTGTCAAACATTTCAAGCAAATCCTCAGCGGCTTCAAACAATGTCAAGCACACTTTAAGGCGTTTCAACTCATTTTCAAAAAGTTTTCGGCCCATCTTTGACAATTCTTTCGAAAACCCGGCTACGCACGTAGAGTAAGGGTCAACTCAAGTCTAAATTCAAAGCCTAATTATGGGCTTGAGTCGAAAATTCGACAGCATTTCGCTATAATAACGATTATGCCCTAGAAAAGCGTTCTGCAGAGACCGTCGCAAACTGAAAATCTAAAATGAGCTATAATAGCGATTATGCCCTAGAAAATCTAAAATGCTACAACAAGTTTACCCATTATACAAGGGTTCCAGAACACCAAGTTTCATCCAAAATGAGCTACCCTAAAGAGGTTTTCGAAGCGGTTTTCGATTCAGTGAGTATCCGTCTCATTTGTTCAAAACTCAACGAAAACGAAAAACGAATACATGGCTATGTTCCTAACAAGGCCAATGGTTCATTTCTAATGTCAATTTCTATCATACAAATCAAATGGAGCAAGAACCCCTAAATTTTTTAGTTCTTTAGGGAAGGGAACCCCAATTTCAAAATCAAAATTAATCAAATATAAACTATTAAAGCGTTATTGGAATGCATACCTCGGTTTGTCATGGCTTATGTAGTAATTTGATCAAGATTTCTGCAAATTTGGTGGGGTTTTGAGAGAATTGTTCGAGTTTGTATGATTTTCGAATGAATGAGTTACATCCGTATGTTCGCGTCTTTATCAAACATGAAAAGGCTCGGGAAGAAACGCAGCAATAGTTGCGCCTCTTCCAAAGGTCCCAGCTCTTGTTGCGCCCTTTCCCCAGCAGTGTTTCGCCTAAATTTGAAAGTTGGTTACAAGTTCGTTACTTGTGGGCCCAAATCTCACCGAATCGGGTTCCGTCCAACTATTATAAGCCACGTGCTCACCAAAGCAACGTAAAACGTTAAGGTGAACCGGTCCACCCTCAACCGGGCCTGTAAGACGCCAAGACAAATCCCTCTTCGTCTTCTTCCTCCTCGTGCTAGATGAACTCTCACTAGCCAGCACATATCGTCCTCTACCAACATGTACCACCGTCTTAGCTGGTGGTTCGGAGGCCTGATTCTCCAAAAAAACACTCGTCATCAGCCTCCTCCTCCTCAGCCCCTGACCAGAGGTCATCATTACCACCATCTTCGTCACCTACCCTATAAAAAGCCTCCGGAAAAACAGTATCGGTCACAGCAGACCGGGGCGTAGGGGCAATGTCCATGCCCTCTGATCGACTACGACGAAGTACCACTCCGGGTTCACGCCGCTTAGATGCCGTCACTTTTCGGTCTTTCGTACGGTCAGGGATAACCATTACGTTTTTTCCTCTATCCATCTGCATTTACGAGAATATAACATTATAAACAATCGAAAAACAAACATATAATAAAGAAAAATTATAAATTATGTGAGATTAAAACGTTATAAAACGATCATGAGGTTGAGCAAATTTTGAACAAGGTTAAGTATTGTGTTGCTGTTCGTCTTTATGCTTGAAATGAAGGAGAAATGATGGATCACCTTACTTAGTTGATCACGTTGGGTCCTCTCTAAATAGTTTGTAATAAGGATGTTTCTTGTGATTTCTTTTAGTTGGGTCTCTTGTTTGTGAGAAGTTTCTATTCCCATTTAATGAGAATGCTGATTTCTTTATAAAAAAAACGATCATAAACAAAGATATAATAAAAAATATTACTCCCTCGTATTCTTTGTATTCTTCCCCTTTGCTTTTTGCACAAGGAATAAGAAAATCAATTTAGGCCACACAAAATAGACTACCCCACATACAGTTCAATATAGACCACACAAAGCAATCCAAAAAAGGAAATAGGGAAGAAAACTTGAATAGACAATTAAGGAAATAGGGAAGAATAGATGGAATAGGAGGGAGTATAAATTTACGCGAATTAAATTACATATGTTTTCGAAAAAAATATAAATTTACGAGAATAAAACGTTATAAACAAGCGGAAATTAGCAAATAATCATCATCAACGTTCAAAACCATCGAAAACTAAGAAAAATTAAAAGTAAACGTTGACTCCAACACCAACGTCCAGACTGAACGTTGGTCGCCATCACTAACGTTAAGAAATCCGGCCATAACGCATCACCAACTTCCACAAGAGACGCCATAATACATTACCAACGTTAAAACTCAACTCAAACCCATCTTCAACAACATCGCATCACAATCGCTTAACAACATCAATCTAATAAACCGATTTCTTGATAATAATATCGTACTAAACTAAATCTATCTAATTTCATTCAAAGAAAAAAAAAACTAAAGACAACTAAACATACATAAACAAATTCAAATCAATTAAACATATTTAAATCTAAAAACTATTTCAAAATAAATAAAAAAGTGAGTACTTACTTGGCCGGCGGTGGTAGGTGGCTGCTATTCGGTGGCCGGCGGTGGCGGGTGGTGTTTATGGGGGGAGAGGAAAGGAGAGGTGGGCGGTAGAGAGAGGTGTTTAGGAGAGGGAGGGAAAGGAGAGTGAATGAAAGGGAGGAGTAGTTTCGTCTTATTTTAATAAAACGTAGACAATGCGTTGTAAAACGGGTTTCGACGATCTTTCGTAACCCGGTTTTTGTTTTATTTTTTATATGAAGGACCTAATCAACTCCCTCCTACATTCCCTTAATTGCACTGTACATCAAGCAGCAGTGAAGGAAGAAGTAGGAGCTGGGAAATAAAGATTTAAAATCAAAAAATTAATCCCTAAATTTTAGGGTTTCCGCTTTCTCACTCAACTCACTCCTCACATTTCGACGACGTACCTACATCAATCTTCTGACTGTTCATCAGGTATTCTACTCTACTTTTATGTACTTGACTTTTCCCAATTTCCACCCTTTCAATTTCATTGTTTAGATTCATATTCCATTTTTTAATTGAGTTAGGCTTGCTGTTGCGATATAAGTTTGTAGCAACATCCTTCTTTATTTTGATATTTGCTTGAAATCTGTCATGTTCATTGCGTTTATGGTGAACAATCATTGTTTTGTTGCGAAATGTTTGAAATTTATCATGTTTATTGAGTTTATGATTATCAATCCTCAGTTCGCTACTATGTGTTTGATCGTAAATGGTGATTTATTGAATGGTTTAGAGTTTCATGTATTAAGGTGGACACTGGACCGTGATACTTTTGAGTAAAATTTAAAAGTTCGTTGCTTCAATAGACGTTTCAGGGTTCGTTTGTGGTCATGTTTTCGCTATACGGTTTATATAATGCTGATTTTTGCTTGATGGTAGAAGTAGTTTTGGTTTGAAGAATAATCAAAACTTTTTTTGAAGAACATGTCCAAACGACGTGACAGAATAATTTTGGGTGTCATAGGTTAAATGGAGAACTCAGCCGCCAACCAGCTTCCAGAAGTGGGTTCTTTGCCTGATGGGTTTGTTGAGAGTTCTGCAGAGTCCATAGCTCCTGTAACCCCATCGATTGAAAAGGAAAAACCATTAAATGCCTACCAGGAATCTAAATTAGGCAAACCGGATAGGTTTGTTCATTTAAGCAATGAAGCGGCAGTTAAAGATTTTATTGCGATTCAAGGAAAGGTGGAGAAGGCACCGAAGGTTCGCACTTTTCCAGTTCCATTGTCTGATAAGGATGGCTATGATGCATCCGGAGAATCAGCTGGTATTTCTGATGATTGCATAGGAGCCGAATCTATGACCGCTTCTTTTGTAGTTTCAGAGGGGTGTGATATTCGATCAAATAATATTAACAGTCAAATAGAATCTCAAAGTACTAGTAAGTTTCCCCTGACATCAAATGAATCTCTCACAATTTACTGCTGTTGTGTTTGTTCTTTTCCCCCCCTTCCTCAATCTTTATAGCTGTATGTATTGTCTCTTAACTGAACGGGTATGTTATATAAATCTATACTGTTTTTTGTGGAATTGGCTTTTGGGATGATATTATTCTAACAAAATGCAGCTGTGTAATGCAAAAATGGGACGATTAGTTGATTACTAGTATGGTGTAGAATTGACATCTGTAACCACATAAAGTGTAATGAACTAATCATAGAAGTCAAAAGAGAACCCATACACGTAATTGTGGCCATTAGGTTATGTCTGCAGAAAACCTAGCTAACCCATATGTTTCAAAATATATCCATGGCCAAAAGAAGGTTATACATCTGTGATAATTAATGTGTACCAAATGTAACCTTTTTGAAATATGAATAAATTTATATATAAAACAAGAAACTTTTCTGTAATAATTATGTTTGTCATCCAGTCATCCTTACCCCAGCTTATCTTCCTCATGCTTACGAAATTCACCGATAAGTTAATCATTTCACATGTCATAGGACTGTCAACATGTTGGATTTTCTTACTAATCACAGGCATTGAGGTCTTTTCATAAGAAACCTTGATTGGTCTTGCTTATGCCTATATTTATTATTTCGTTTCAGATTCTATTGGAGGATCAGATGCAGATACATTATCTGCAAAGGATGCAGAATCACTGGAGACACTGAAAAGCAGAAAAGTATGTTAGTATTATGTTACATATATTTTTCAGGGGTTTCACTCTCAGCGGTATTTGAGTTTCTTCTCTTTGTTCATTCGCAGTTCTCAACGCAATTTTCATCTTGGGTCATTTCGGAAACAGCCTCTTTGTGTTGCTAACACAAGGGTAAGGCTGCGTACATCCGACCCCCTTGCCCCGCAATTTGCGGGAGTCATTGAGGCACTGGAGTAATGTTGTTATTGTTGATAAGATCACTCATCAGAATTTAGACATTTTGCTTTCTATAAATGTCATGCCCTAGGTGTATTTTTGTACATGGAAACTTCTATTTGGTGTCCTATATTCGATATCCTCTATTACTTACTGAAACATATATATGGGGACCTGGAGAATAGCTGTCTCATAAAGAATATGGAGTGTAGCAATTTTGAAGTTTTCCTTCTTGGTGTTCTCTAGCAAACTTGTTAGCTGGAGGGACACTACCTTCAGAGTTGAAGGATATTTATGAATATTATGAGTGAACTTTGAATTTTTAGAAAATCTTTTTGAGCTATATATCTGTCAGTTTGATCAAACTTGACTGATGTCTTTTCCTTCTTTCAAGTGTCATCTCTTGATACTGATACATTCCTTAGCTCTAAGCATCTTCTGTTGATGTATTTTTAATGCCTTTGTTTTTTTTCATCCTATCTAATTTCTATTCTTTTTAAACCTAAAACGTCTTGGGGGTCCTCCTCCTCTGAAATATTAGAAAAAAGGTTGCTTTCTGCAATTTCTGTGTTTAAGTTCTCTTTAAATTTATTGCCCATGTGTCTTTATTGTGGGCCTATGGCTCAGTTGCCATGCATTTCCGTTTTCGCAGATACTAAATTTGTGAAACGCAGACAAGGTTTGAGCTTGTGTATTCCTTGGTTACATTGTCTATATGAAATGTACTAGGAGAAAAATTTCAGTTTATCTTATAACTCATAGCAACATGGTTCTGTACACAATAGGATGGTTGTACAGATTCGTTCTGTGCCTGTTCCAGTTTCATGTCTTCTTAAATGTCTTGTTTTGTATAAGTTCAGTAATAGATAAATGATTGTGGTTTTATATTGTTTTTGCTGCAGGAAGTACCAGAAGTGAAGCGTAAAAGTTCAAAGCGCAGCATCAAAACAGAACAGGAATTTCTGGAGTTTACATTAAAATATAAACATGTTCTTGCTGAACGAGATGCAGGTAAAAGATACTAGGCCATGTTCAATTTGATAAGAACAGGTTATAAAGTTTTAGATCGAGTAATCTACCATCTGGAAGTAAGAATGGATTGCCATCAGACTAGGTCTGTTCAAGTTCTTCACTTTAAAGTACATGGTTGGCAAAAGAGTGAATAACACAGGGCTGCTTATTATGTAAGAACGACACTCTTTGTGCCTTCCCAAATATTGGAAATCGTGAACTCAGGAGCACGCCCATTATTTTGAATTATAGGTAGTTCGTTGAACGGGTTGGAATTAAAGGTTGTCTATTCTGACAGGTTTATTCTTTGACAATGATGTTTAGTTAATACGGGAGTATTATTTTGATTACTTTGCGACTGTGCTCTTGTGAAACAACTTTTTAGTCAGCTCTTTGTTGTTGTAGCTATTGCTGTTCGAGACAAGCTCGAGTCTCTGTGCAGGGAGTTGCAACGTCAGAACAAGATGCTAATGGTAAATTGGTCTATTATTTAGTTCACTTGTATGGTATATTGTACACGCCTATACGGCAGGGTTCATTATTAGTGGACAGTTTAGATGTCATATTATATGTTCTATGAGATATGGTTGGGTTAAAATCTGGGTGGTCAAATTATTTTGCTCTTTTTGATTTCCGGTAAGATTTAGGCCCTGTTCTTTTCGGCTGAAATGAGCTGAATTGAGTTTAATGGAGGTGAGCTTAATTGAACTAAATTGAATGGAGCCGAGTTGAAGTGAACGGAGTTGAAGTAAGATTTAATTTTGTGAAGAGATGAGTTGAATAAAACTAACTAAAGCTAAACTAAACTATGTTGAATAGAGCTGAAATTAAGCTGAAAAGAACAGGGCCTTACTTCTTTATATCTGTTTTCAGTGTGTTATGTTGAGTTTTTGTAGGCATTTAAACAACATTTCCTTTTCTCATATTTAATTTTGCTTTTGATAAGAGGCTAGTGAAATTTTGGTCGTTAAGATTTGCATATTGTTGTGTGTATGCCATGCTTTCCTTTATGTAGCTATGCCTAATAGTAACATTTAAATCTCTCAAGAAATTGATTGCTGCAAAATTTCTAGACTAGTATGATTTGTATTTACGTTTTAATGTACATAAGCTCTCACTAGATGACTAGAGATTTACCCATTGAGGTGCTCTGTAGAAAATTGCTTTCCTTGAAGTGAATTTTGGCGCTCAGTATCAACTGTCCTTAATGTTTTTCTCCTTAAAATTTCATAAATTATTTGTCCTATATATGAATCGTTCCCTATGTAGCTTCAACACGGCATATTCCGAGCAATACTCGTGCCGACCGGACCCGGCACAGATACCGGTACGAAATCCGTACCGGATCCGACAGCCGACAGGCCAACACGGCGAGTTTAGTCGAGTAGGTGAGGTTACGAAAAAAAAATTTACCTTTAGAATGCAGCGATTGTACAGGCTTACAGAAATTTCAAAATGGCGCGGTAATCAGTGGACATGTGCAGTGAGATGGGAGACGGGTGTCTCACTGTTAGGGTTTATCGTTTATGTTGTCTTATCATGCTTTAGTGTAGTTGTTTTTAATAAAAGGGCCTTTTATTCTGGGATCATCTTAACCCCCCACTCAACATTATGTGGGCTTTTATTATGATATGGCATATATCTTTTTTTTTTTTTTTAAATTCTAAGCCCAGCTTGGAGAGAGAAGGGCAAGTGGGCGGCAACTAAAGGGTTTTAATTCTTCTCGCCTAATTTTGCGTTGATGACCTGCTTCTCACCTAAATTTTAACATAATTACTACTTACAAGTTACAATAATAAAGTACATATTTATTTGGCATCGTATATAAAAAAAATTCACCATCGCAGTGTCTCCGTACCCGTGTCTGAAAATTTTAACTTTGGAGTACCCGACACTCTGATCCGTACCAGGATCCGACACCCGTACCCGAGTCTGAGCAACATAGATTGTTCCTGTGTTTTTTCTCTATTTAGCAAGTGGATCAAAGATCATTTAGTTGTCCATTTAATTTCGTTGGTCAAGCTATAATTCCTGTAATGCTTTTGTAAGAAGATAATGGTTCGGGCATGTATTTGCAGGATGAGTTTAAAAGAGTGTCAGAGGAGGGGCAAAGTTTGAGATTAGATCTATCTACCAAGTTTGAGGATGCGATAAAGGTTTGTTTTCTGCATCAATTGTATATAAAAGCTAATGCCATTTTCATACTCATTATGAAGAACAATATAATCCTATTTTGATATGTGGATACCTCTGATTTTAATTTATCTGATTATTAAGTTCAATTTAAATTTATACCTACTGATGTTTAATTTTGGTGCAAATTAGACATCTGTAGCCATAAAGCCACTTCAAATTGCTTATAATTTGTATTCATGTAATGGTGGGATTGGTTGCTGCATTTCAAAATTGTTGGTATCAAGATCCAAGTATGGGGAAGGGGGACTTAACAAGCTTCCCTTATTGAATGTGAAATTGTTTAATGCAAGCCGATTGCCTGATTATTGCATGCTGTTGTAAGTTACTGCAGTATACTGTAAGTATTAGTTTGTTGGTGGGGCCCGCATAAGTAGATGAGACAATAAGTTTCTAAGTTCATTTTGTTGAGGTACATGAGTCAACATGACTAACTCAAGAATTCTTGGGGCAGGTTTTCTTTTCTGTTATGTAATGCCCAATTGGCCATGACTCTAAGATTGATGTTTGTAGATCATTATTGGGCTGTGGAATCAGTCCTTAGTTCTTTAGTTTTTGAGGGCATAGTAGAAGGAAGATTTCTTTGACCAGCATTGAAATATTATGTTTGATTTTATTACTCTGTCGTATTTGTGTGTTTGAACCTTTAAAAGACTCACCTGGTATCACTAATATGGTTGAATTACTTGAATACATTTATTGTATACAACTATTGATAAGTGTCCGGAGACGGAACTCATTTGACTGTACATTATCTAGCATGAAATGTGTTGACGGATAGTTATCGTATAACTCTTGACTGCTCTTCCATTTCACTTACAAATGAAAATGTTTTTTGATATGTTTGATGGTTGATATATCAATCAAGCTATTAAGTTCCACCCTTTCAAGCAGATACGACTAAGTAGGGTATGAGTAGATTCTCTATGAAAACCAACCACTTTCAATCCCCTTATGTTGATTTTCTATGAAAACCACCTTTCAAATACAAATAAATATTTGGCCTATAGCATCTTTTGACTATGCGGTTTCGAAAAACGCTTCATGCTAGCCGACCCTAATCATTTTGGGACTAAGGCTTTGTTTTAGTTGTTTTTGTTTACATCTTTTGTTGTTAGCAAGTAGGATATAGGGTAGATGGAAGCCGAGATGGTGAAAAGGCAGTTTTATCCCATTTGTTTCATCATCTCTTGACCAATCTTCTATCAGGGCCTCTTTATCAGCTAATGTGCTCGAAACTATTATCCAAATCTTCTAGCAGATATACACTTAAGTTTGGGATAAATTCGGAATTGTCTTTGACAGTGTGACATGCCTTAACAAAGAGATTGCTTATCTACTTCTGCTGTTGCCTCTGAGTTATGATGGATGGCTGATGCTGTTCTGTTACACTAATACTACTAATGTTATCCTTTATTTCACTGGTGCAGGAGGTGAGCAATAAGCTGGACGAGCAAAAAGGAGAATGCCTCTCTCAGCTAAAAGAGAATGAAATGTAAGGTCGTGGAAGATCTTAGCATTGTATTTTTTTTTTGTTTTTTTAATTAACTTTAAATATGAGGAAGAGTGCTAAGGGAGCTTGACATTCTTCTTCGACCAAGGATCAGTTGCCATTTGCCACACACCACCTTTTGAATACCTGATTTTGAGAACTACTCCCTTATATATGTATAGAGAGAAAGAGAGATATGATCAGGTAAGTCCCTTAATTTAGATGAGTCCCTAAGTCCTCATGTAAACCATTAGATCTTATAAGACATGGATGGTTGAGATTAGAAGCATTAACACACTCACCAACTACTAATTAGTGATAATTTGAATTCTGAAATTTTAGAACAACTTGATCAAAAAAATTTGTAACTTTTGTTTTTTACGAATGTAACTTAACCTTTAAAAATGTAACTTTATACAAATTTAGTGATTTTAGAGTGTAACTTCAGCCCTAAATGGTGTAACTTTATGCTAATATAGTCAATTTTGTATATTAATTTGAATTTATGTAATTTTAAGAAATAATTTATGTAACTTTAGTCTTTTACGTGCGTAACTTCACTATTTTGCGAGTATAACTTTAGTTTTTTAAGACTATTTTTTATATTAAAAATTTGAAATTATGTAATATAATGTGATTTTGAATATATTAATTTGATATTATATAATTTTATGTAACTTTATCCAATTTTATGTAATTTTAATCAAATTTTATGTAACTTTACTCTAGTTTTATTACAATTTTTAACAATTTTTATGTAACTTTAGTCTAATTTTATGTAACTTTAGTCTAACTTTATGTAACTTTAGTCTAATTTGGTAACTTTTTGGCACAATTTTATGTAACTCTAGCCCTAAGACGGTGTAACTTTATTTCCCACAACCACCCACCACCACCACCACCACCACCTACATTTCTCCCTCCTTTCACAGACCAATGCGCACCACCGCAACAGCCGTCCCCACCACACCACAGCAGCCCACCCCGCCACCAGCAGCAGAAGCCACCCGCCACAACTCCACCACCCAACAACCACCGAAATTCAACCAAAGATATCACAAATCTCAAACAAAAAAACCCGACAACAACCCAACACCCCAACCACCACATCCAACACCACAACCACCAAGAAAAAGAAAAAAAAAACGGCGAGGACGACGAAGGAGGCCGGCGTGGTCAAGGCGGAGGCCGAGGGAGGAGGCGGCCGAGAGAGGAGAAGGCGGTCGGCCGGCTTAGTGACGACGGTGATGGTGATGGTGGTGCGTGGGTCGGTGCTGGTCGGCCATGGTGGAGGTGATGGCCGGCCGTTGGATGCTTGAGAGGGAAGTAGAGAGAGAAGTGGGTAGAGAGAGGAGGGTTTATAATTTCTGATTAGGGTTTGGTTGTGTTTGGGGTATTTATATCAACCTTCTATTTTTTAATTTAATCTTGACCCTTCATTTGTTTGATCTAATGGTGTAGATTAAGACTCATGAACTCACCTAAAAGAGGTGGACTTATGTGATCCTATATATATATATATATATATATATATATATATATATATATATATATATATATATATAGAGAGAGAGAGAGAAAGGATCATGTAAGTCCTCTTAGGAAAGGTAAGTCCATAAGTCCTCTTATAGGCCCTTTGATCTTGGAAATGAAGGGTTGAGATGAAAACAAGAAAATGGTCATTAGTGGGTGTTTAATCCACTTCTCTCACATCCACCCTAATTAAACCCACTAATACACTCATCCCTTTAACCCACCCTTTCCGCCCAATTAAATTCATTAATAACAATCTCTTCATCTCTCTAAAAAAATACCACCTTCTCTCTAAAACATCATCTTCTTTTCTCTCTAAATTCAAACAACCAAACAAAACCCCAAAAAAAACCTAGATCTACCACACCCCCGACCGCCACCCCCACAACGCCGCCCCCCGGCCATCCTCACCGTCCCCTGTCACCGCCACACCCACGGCCATCCTCACCGTCCCCTGTCACCCACCGCCTTCCACCGCCTTACCTCTCCTTTTTCTTTCTTTTATCTTTTTTTTTTTCACCCTCCCTCCTCTCCTCCGTTCGCCACGCGCCTCCCTCCACTCTCTGCCGGCGTCTCCTCCCTTCCCCGACCCCAGATCTGAAACAAACAACCACCACCCCCACCCCCACCCTGTTGTGGTGGTTGTCGGTTTGATTGGTTGTTGTTGTTTGTTTCAGATCTGAGGTCAGGGCGGGCGTGGGGATGGGCTAGGGGCGGTCGTGGGTAGGTGGTGGTGAGAGTCGGTGTGGGGCTGGGGTAGGGCTGGTCGTGGGTAGGGCCGGTCGTGGGTACTTGTTGTTTGTTTTGTTTTGTTTTTTTTTTTTTAATTTCTTTTTTTGTTTGGTTGTTTTTTTTAATTTCTTTTTTTGGTTGTTTTTTAATTTTGTTTTTTCTTATAGTTTTTTATGTTCAGATCTGATTTTTTTGAGTTACACAATTAAAGACTGAAGTTACACTTTTAACGCTTGAAGTTACACTTTTAAGGCTTGAAGTTACACTTATAAGCCTTGAAGTTACACTATTAAGGCTTGAAGTTTTGATTATTTTTCTGTTTTGCTTGTCTTTTTCCTTTTCTTTTTCTTCTTCAGTTTTGCTTAAATATTTGTTTTGTTTATTTTTCTGTTTTTCTTTGTTTTTTAGATCTGAAAAGGTGGGTTAAACTTTAATGACGTCTATTAAAATATCACATATTATTTATTAAAGTAACACATATTGTATATTAAAGTCACACATATTGTATATTAAAGTAACACATATTATATATTAAAGTAACACAAATTCTCTATTAAAGTTACACATATTGTATATTAAAGTAATACAAATTCTCTATTAAAGTTACATGTCTTATTTATTAAAGTCACATATATCAAAGTAACACAT
>JAIUZE010048313.1:0-47344 GCA_022085475.1 Heliosperma pusillum
AGACTCAACCAAATTCGGACTCTCACGGGTCACTCTTCTCCCAACAAGCAAATGGTAAGTAAATATGTATAAGAAAGAGAGAAGAAAATATAGTCACTCACCTAGACTACGACCGACACAACATGCATTGCTAACTAACATGAAAGATGATTCAAGCACCGTACATACGCATAACCACCGTTCAAGGACTATCACGTGCCGAACATTTTCAAAAGTATGGATATGTGAGGCTAATTGGTAAGAAGGGGCAAAACAATTAATGGAAATGTGAGGGTAAATAGCCAAGCTAGTTCCTAACAAGACCGTAATAGAACTCGTTCCATTCTTCCAACTCTCGAAAATTAAGCTCGATGCCTTAACAAATCTAGGCATAAACAACAGAAATCCCAAATAACACCTCAACAAATTATAAAAAGCGTAGGAGGCGCAAAAACAAAAACTTCAGCCAATTATTTTTCTCATTGTATTTTTTCATTTTTTTTTCTTTTCTTTTTCTTTCTTGGCTGGCTGAGGAAAAACCTCTCGATCGAGTGGAATAAATCACTCGGTGGAGGCAATAAATAACAAAATCCGCTCGATCGAGCTGAAAGCTACTCGATCGAGGCACTATTAACACATCTCTTCTTTTTCTCACAAAAAACCCACTCCAATCAATGAAAACGAGCCAAAAACCGACACAATGGCATAAAATACCTCGACTACTAAACTAGCTCGGCAAAGGTAGGCTTAGTTTAGAATGTAGTTAAGGGCAACAGGCAGATATGGCTTTATGTGGAGTTAATGGGGTAAAACGAGGAAAAGGGAGATGCAAATATTCTCAAAACACGTAATACCGACCACAAACCCGATGCGTGCAGGCAATAAGAAATCAAAATTCATATACAAGCAAATGACACGAGATGTGGGGAGTAACTACTCTCATTCCAAGATTAACTTGTCATGGATGTCACCAGTTATAGGCTCTAAAACTCAGAATATATAAGTAGTTTGCCAAAATGTTGAGTCAAGTCTACTAGTCAAATTTAAATTCCAAGACAAAATTCAATAGTTCACTACTTCGATTTTACTAAGTAAGTCAAGAAAGGTGCAAGGAATAGTAGAAAATAGACTTGTAGTGCAATTTCATCATAAACAAGGCTCCAATCCGACTCAACTATATGCAAAAATAATCGTGATATTTTTGATTTTTTCAAATTTTTTCTAATTAACATGAATTGTAAACGTGAATGCAATACAAATGCAAATGCAGACGCAAAAGGATGTAAAACACTTCCCCGTCCTCATTGTCTATAGCACAACAACATATAAGGGAAAGAGAAAAAAACAACCTAATACATGTTCCTAAGGGAATGAAATATATGTAAGGAATGGAAGAAAAAACAGAAGAACTTACAAAACAGAAGCTTCCCCAAACCAGCATCAAACTGGGGGTCGATCGAGTAGAAATTCTACTCGATCGAGCACATTGTCAGGTAAAACCGCTCGATCGAGTGGTTTTGCTTTGCTCGATCGAGCATATTCTGAATTGCACGGCCGTTGACTGTGAGCAGTTGATTTCCTCTTTGTTTTCCTGCAAAAACGATGCCAAACGATACCCAAAGAAAAATACCAAAAGAAAGTCTAGCTGGAAAAATAAATTGTCTATCTGAGCTACGGATTATCACGTAGTAGTCTAATTGTCTAATTGAAAACGCAATAAATTGTTTTTACAAATTGCACGGGGTTGCAAACCCGGATAGTAACCAAATAGGCTTTTAACAAGGCCACCGTCAGGCCTTTGACTTGCGGAAGTACCCTCAGCTGTGGTAATTTCCGCTTTCTTCTTCCACACATACGGTCTTTGCTGGGAGTCTAGCTCCAATTCTGAATCACTCGAACATGTGTGAACTTCTTTCATCTTTGCTGGTACGGTAATCCCAACAGTCGAAGACGGAATAAAGAGTACTCAAGCCTTCCTCCTGAAGAGTCTTATCTATCCCTCTCTACCTGCGCATACACAACTATAGAGAGAAAGATAAGAACAGTCTTAAGGAGTTAGAAATTCCTTAAGACGAGACAGAAATAAATAACAGAAAATTAAATTGCCTCCCCGGCAACGGCACCAAAATTTGATGTGGTCGTTACACACCAAAAATAAAACCTAAGTCTACTAACTAAGAAGATAGCGGAAGTAGGGTCGATCTCCACAGGGAGGGAACTAATTAACTGAAATCTAGATCTGCCAGTAACAATCTAGGGGGTTTTGAAAAGGTTTTAACTAAACTAAATAAGATTAAAGGAAGAGAAATAAAGATAGAAATTAATACGAAATAATTCAGACATAAGAGAAATATGCTAGGATTCGGTCCACTGCAATATCGGCATCTACGGGTCAACTAAGTCAGTCAATCTATCAATGAGAAGGGCAATGGTTTTCTCCTCTCGGTCTCAAACCACCCTAGGGATTTTCCTAATTAACTCCTGCGTGCACTCATTCGACTGAACCTCAATTAAATTGCTTAGACTGATTCTCAAATTTAAGGCTAACTAAAATAATCTATCCTAACATGCCTCTACTACAGTTTCGCTCATCCCAACATACAAGAGAATTAGCTACTCATGTTATTAACGATGCTAACAAAGACGATTGAATATATGACGATAGACATAATAAAATCGTAATTAACAAGCATAGACAATAATAACGCAGCAGTTAAGAAGAGTAAAACAGGGATTAAGACTAAAACAAAGTTAAGAATAGAAGAGAGAAAAGAGAAGTTTACAATCTTAGCAATCCGACATAGAGAACAATCCACGTCGATAATAACGCGAATGTAAACTAAAGAAAGAATAGAGTTCAGAAACTAGAAGCTAAGTGGTGATGATCAGGGATCACCCCATGATAGAATAATGACGAAAATAAGAGTCTTAAATAAGCATAACACGACTCTAAACCCTAATTAAGCTATGGACTTAAGGCCCATGATAGATTCTACTCGATCGAGGGAAATAACCACTCGATCGAGGACTTTATTAGAGGAAATCACTCGATCGAGTAACAATTCTACTCGATCGAGCAACTTTTCAGCAGCAACCACTCGATCGAGCACAGGACAGCTCGATCGAGCAACTCTTTGCTTCAACGCTCCTCGATCGACCAAATATATAATCGATCGAGGTCTTTTGGCCTATCGTGCAGTGTTGGACATGGCTTTGGACTTGATTGTGAGCGGTTTCACGCTTCCCCATGCAAGAGCTTTTGTTCCGTTCCTTCCATTCTCCTAAATGCATGCAAAGTGGACTGTTTTGGCTCGGTTTCCGCTACTACGCAGCTTGTACCTACAAAATAGTAATGAAAGTACAACGTAGCCAAATGAGGGCATATGATGATATAATATCACTTAAATGACATAGAAATGCGTGCATAAATGGACTAGAAAGTCTATATAAAATACACGCATCAGTAGCCACCCATGGTTGAAGACATAAGGAAGCTTGGCCTCGAGATTGTCTCCCCTTTTGATTGTATTATGGTTGTTTAGAACTTTTTTAAATTTCCTTGTTGGACATGGAGGATTTATTTTCAAGAACAATTTGTTGTAATTGAATATTTGGTGACTTGGTTTTCAACCCAAGTCACTCGGTTTGTTGAAACGTTTTAGTTCTAAAACTTGTCATTATACTCAACTTGCACTAATAACATAAATTGTATAGACTCAAATTGATCATATTAGTATTATGATGATTGGATCATTATAATAAAAGGCTAAGAATTTGATTCTTACTTTGAAATATCAATTGTTAAGTCAAATTGAGTTATTGAACTCAAAATAGAGAATCTACCAAACCAATTGGCTACACCACTTATAAAGATTGTAAATGACATGAATATGAGTCCACCACTTTAGCTTATAGAACTATTCTATCTCAAATGTCTTTACAATAAAGTCTTTAGTAGATCACTTAAGGTCATATTATGATACTTCTACCTCCCTCACAAGTATGAGTACAAAATTGTTAGTGGCTCATAAGGCTATCTTTAAAGAAAATAGTTGTATTTTTCTAAAGATAGAGTGGGAGAAAATAAGCGACAATGTAAAACTAGTTAGGAACTAGTGAGGAAACCAAAAGAAAATGTTCTTAGGTTAGACTCAAGACTAGTGAGTAGACCAAAAGAAAGCGTTCTTAGGTAAATCCTTAGACTAGTGATGAGACCAAAATAAAATGTTCTTGATATAATAAGATTATGATCTATGAAGTGGAAGTACCTAGAAATTTTAAAATTGGATTTCTAACATAAGAGACTTATGAAACTAAATGAAATCTATACAATGGAATGATATAATTGGAGTTGTCCAATAAATCATTCTATAAACAGGAATATGTTTTATTTGGAGGTGTCCAATTATAGTTGCATGGATAGACATGAAAATGTCTTCAAAAGCTAAGTTAATGCTTAACTATGCTTAGATCCATATCATCACAAAAATACCTCATAGTAGGTGTGTACAAGATACACAACAAAACAACATGTCCAAATAGGGATTTGGAATAGGATGTGTACATGACACAAGCCTAAGGTATCTACCTAGAGGTTATGATAATCTTTTCTATTATGAGATATAAGAAGATTTTCACTCGAATTGTCGAAAAATCATGTATAGACATGAAGTTCAGTGGGAGTTAAAGTCATGTATAGACATGAAGTTACATGAGAGTTAAAGTTATCATGTAAACACATGAAGTTCAGTGGGAGAAATTGTTTTCCACGTGAATGACGTATCACTCATTGTGAGTGACGTATTCATATTACCTTTTGAAAGGAGTGGTTGGATTTTAATGAAAGAGGGCAACATGTATAGTAAAATCAGAATCTATTGTGGAATAGAAGATTTTAGCTTGGCATTTAGAAAAGTGTCTTATATCGATAAGATCCTTCATCTATATTCAACAAGTTAAATAGGTTATTCATGTTGATGAAAGTGGGATCACTGTGAAAAGGTCATTGTCATCCACTGAATCAAAGAGTTGTTGATCACATGAGTACTAATGTTTCTGTCATTAGGCCAATCATGTATGCCATTACATGCACTTACCTAAATGAATTGTATGCTGGGAGCATGACAAGCCTATAACAAATCAATCCACATGAGTGTCATTGGATAGCCTACAAGAACATCCATAGGGTTATCAAGGAGAACTAGGGATTCATTCTTGTGTTTGGTAGAGAAAATTTGATATGTGGTAAAGGTTACACAAACCCAAATTTCCAAACTTATAAGGTTTATCGAAATCCTAGGCGTAGTTTTGTTATACAAGAAGCGAATAACTAAAAGGATGATTGAATAGTCAATCATTATAAATTCTACAAATAGAGACCTAGTACATTATGATGAGGATAAGGTGGCTTACAAGGAGCTAATGGTAAATCCTTTCACCTAAATACCTATCAGTTATCATGATAACAAGTTGGAGCATCTTTTAAGTTAAAGATCCCAACGCTAGATAGGGATCTAGACATGTATGTAGATGAACTCATGTTATTAGGAATAACGTTAGATAGAAGGAAAAAGCAATTCACAAGGTTGGAATAAATGAATACATGGTATATTCTCTACCCAAGCCTTTATTGCATTTAATAAGAACGTCATGAATTGTCATGGACGAAATAAACTTTAGATTATATGATATGAAGCAATAACATTGTGTTGATTGTTTATATATGATAATCACATTTATCGTTTGAGTTTCTAAAACTCGTTTTGTGCTTTGTTATATCCAAATGGGTTGTAGAGACAATTTTGAACCCCATTAAAGTGGACAGTATTAACATAGTATTGGCCCCTAATTGCTTATATAAGGTGACGTCTCCAAGTGACTAGAGTGTTATGCGATTGATGGCAAGTTCAAGTGCCATAGGGTCATATGGGATGACCAATCGATCACATAGACAGACTGTAAGGGACAATCTGTCGGGCAGTGACCGCTTATAGAGTTCTGGCAATTCTTGTAGCTTGGTCGTGGCAAGAGCTACTATAGTATTCTTTTGAGTCAATTCTTTGACTAAAGACTGTTCGCCCAAGGTGGCACAGTTTCAGAGTGACTTTGATTTATGCTCTACGACCTTCGTAACAGGGGTCAAATGGGCATCTTTTGGGTCATGATGAGATGTGGCTATGCAAAGGGAATAGTGCGATAGGAATTGTCCACCCCTTGTCAGGGTTGTTTTAAAATCTCCAGGCCACTCGAGGAGGAGTAAGCTGAAAATGCTTGGCCACGCTCGGTAGGTTTCTATGGTAGATAATTCCGGTCAGACAGTTACTCTCCAGATCGAGGAAACCACTCTTGATATGATCAAGTGCAAGTACGACCTGCAAGACACCTTGCATTGAGTGAGAGATTGTAATAGGACAAGAGAATTGGTGACGCACACTTGTCTCGGACAAGTGGGAGATTGTTGGAGTAAGTGTCCTCAACAATAGTGCGATCACATAACTAAATCTCAATAATTAGAATACAAAGGGATGATAAATATTATAGTCAATTGGTCAATATAAATCGGTAACGATTGGCTCAATTGAGTTTGACGTTACTGTCGTATGACGGTGGTGATCAGTTGATCCCTTGAGGTCACACCTAAAGGACAATCCCCTAATCATGTACATTAATTAATTGTATAGCGATACAGATTAATTAATCCCTTAATTGAACTAAGTTTATATTGTAAGTGAGAATTATATCTTATTGTAATATGATTAAATAAGATTCATTTTTAGTAATTTAATTGTTATATTACTAAGAATGCATTATGTTTATGAAACATTTGAGATAAGCAAAATTGGTTGATTATAATTACAAATTGTTGTAGATTATATTAACCAAATATGAGATGACCTATTTTATTTACATGTAATTATAAAATGTGACTTAAAATGTTAAGTCTAATTTATATTTGTTATGAAATTGCATTTAAATTAGTTAAATGTACATTTATAAGCTAAATTACATGTCACATGTCACATGTCACATGTCACATGTCACATGTCACATATGTGACAAATGACAAAATCACAAAAAAAAAAATGGACACCCATTTTATCATGTATGCACCGGTTTTTGTGGGTAGGATAGGTGTTTAGGTACTTATTATTGTTCTAATTAAGATTAAACAATATCATGACAAACCTAAAGCCTATAACCTAGTCTAATGCTTTGTTAAGAACAAAAGAAAAAGACACACACCCTTCCCCATGAGAAGTGTGGCCGGTTGGGGCATGCAAAACGAAGAGGAATTTTCCTTCTTATACACACTACTTGATCTCATATGTGTATGCTTGCTCATCTCTCTAAATCTCTTCATTCTCACACTAAATTCAAGAGGTTCATGCAATATTTAGAGTTCATATATTCTAATAAGTTTACTAAAGTAGTAAGAGAGTTATTAGAATTATTGAAGGGTGACTACTATATTATACTAGTGTAGTATTTTATATAGTGATTAAGGGTAGTCTTGTGTGCCACTTAGAGGAGTGTTCTTATACTAAGAACTTGGAGATCATCCTCATATTCATAGCTCAAGAACAATATTTGAAAGGAGTTCAAATATTGTGCCCATATTGTTTATATTCAATGTAAGGAAAAATGTTTCTTCTTATCTTTATATGTCTATGTTATGCATGCATAAGATCCATTAGTTTAATGAGTAAACTAATTATTAGATGATATTATAAATGTCTAATATTGAGTTTAAGAAACTTACAGCACTACATCTGCATACTTGTTGGTCACCTCAAATTTGAAGAAAACATGATCAATGGCCTCATCCTCCTCCAAAACATATAACACATTCTATCCTGACCACACCTCATTCTCAACAGTCATTCATTGGTATAAAGTCGCTTGAAAGCCATAGCCAAACGATAAAAGAGTGTTTGGATACAGTCTATCATTAGTCTTTAGTTTCTTAATCAGTCTTTATAAAGAGTTTAGTAGTTAGTTTAGTTTTATACTGTCTTCCTTTGGTGTGACAACCCTCGCAAAAGCGGAAAAGAAACAAGCAAGCATGCATAAATAAGTGCGGAAATATGGAGTTTTAAAAACTTTTTACATGCCAAACAAGATGAAGAATGTCAAACTAAAACAACGTAAGTACGAAATCGAAGTAATGAGTACAACTGGGAGCTAAAGTCCCTCAAATAAAGTCTAGTGAGTCTAGAAATAGCTAAAGTAATCGATAAGGTCCACGTCATGATCGACGCCCGCTAGCTCACTCAAAGGAACCCCAAAAGATAGCAACATCAACACTTGTTCAATCATAAAACATGAATGCCACAGTCAGTGGGGAGTAACTCCGGGTTCTCCCAGCCATATCACATCAAAACGCATATAGGCAAATACATAAGCATATAACATCATACTTGCAAATATATCATGTGTGGTGTAAATAAGCATTTCATAACAACGTGGTATAAGCATGTGAAGAGTCAAACATATGTTCATTATACAAACCGACTCGGGGAAAACTCCCCTTGGCAACTATATATACACTAAGGGCTTGCATCTCACCATTAGCGACATATACATGGTGTTCCCAACCGGTCAGAGGGGCGGCGGCCGGGTGGCCGGCTGGGACACGCATCACTCAAAATCCATCAAAACTTAACCAATTTCAATACATGGGACTCTCAGCCGGTTGGGACGCCGACCGGTGGGCCGGCTGGGGCACACTGCTCGCGAAAATAACCCAACAACAACAATTCGATTTCCAATTTTACCCAATCATTCCTACCATCATTTATCATCACTAAATCTCATTAAATGCAACATAATCATATCCAATAATTACATACCAACATTTAAAACAACATAAGACCACATTTATTACTAAACACAAGTCTAATCATAATGAATGAGTAAATCCAACAACATTAACATAACTTTGCATAAGGTTAACAAATGAGATGAATTAAACGTGAAAAAGAGTAGTCAACACACATCCATGGGAAACTAACACAAAGCACTCATCTTTTCATAATAAATACTACTCTAAAATGTAACACACATAATAGTGATACCGAGTAACCCTTCACCGCTACGTTTTTGCGTCTTCAATCCTCTTCTAGGTCCTCCTCCACTAAGTAGTAGTCTTTGTCGGGATCTTGAAGATCTCCTCCTACAAGTTGAACATAAAAGATGAACAAATTTCATATTTGAAAAAGATGAAGAAATAAAAGTGAGCAAGATTGGACTTCTCTTACCTTAAAAGAAAGAGAGGAAGAAAAGAGAAAGAAGGAGATAAAAACTAAGAGCGTTAAGTGAGAGTTGAGTGAGTTGTGGTAGCTTGAAGTTTGAAGGGTTCAAGCCTCAACAATGGTGAGAGAGAGGTTAGGGTTTTGGGTTTGATGAGGATGAAGATATGAAATGTTTGCGGAAAAGTTAGAGTGGAAAAAAATAAATATGGGTCAAGTCTTTGGTGAGTGGAAAAATCCATAGGCCCAATGTTCAATACAAGGCCTAATCCACATGAAATCCGAGTAGAACCCAAATACGGGCTCGGATTCGATAAATTAGACACGGATTTTACCCAACTAACTAAATTCTAATCTAAAGCTAAAATTAAAACTAACTAATAATAAATATAATATTATTAAATTATAAATACTAAAATCGCGGGTGTTACATTTGGGTTCGACCATTTACTTAGAGCATGTTTGGCCTCACTTTTAGAAATTGTTTTTGTTTTTCAAAAAGAGTTTTTTTATAAGCTAATTCTAGGAAAAATTGGAAGTGTTTGGGTATAATTTTACCACAGTGTTTTTCAAAATGAGCTTTCTTAGCTAATCGAATGAAAAATGCAAAAATTATTAATAAAAGTATATCAAGATGGGTCTCTATTTGTAGAGAATTAAAAATTACGAACGAAAAAAGTATTTATTTTATTTTATTAAAAATTTTATAGCATCCAATTTTTTCATTTATGTGTTAAATGTCATAAAAGTACAAGTAGAAACTAGAAGCACCAAATTGGTGCTTCTACTTCTAGGGGCTTAAAAATGATTATGAGTTTTTGAAAAATACTTTTTTACTTACAAAAATTGTGTGTTTGGCCAAGTTTAAGCTTTTAGTGACTAAAAGCACTTTCAAAAACCTGGCCAAACACATACTTACCCCTTTTACTACCCCTTTTAGTAGGATAGTTTGGAGTTTAGTTGAGGTATTACAAATTGTTATTTGACCTTGCTAATTGCTAGTTTGACGGCCCATGTAAAATAGTTCTTCATTAACTTTTGCCAATTATTGCTTAATCCGAGTAACAATTTCACTTGATATTGCCAATTTGTCATTTGGTCTCTTTTGTATCTGATATACTCCGTATTATTTATGGACTACATGAATTGTAATATTCGTGTCCTTTGTTAGCCTTGAATCAATCAAGTTAGTGATCGAGTCGGAGGGAATTTGGTTATGTAATGGGTTTGGGGGTCGAGTTAGGGGTCACTCGACCGAATTTGAGTCTTACTCGGTCGATTTAAGTTGTCACTCGACCGGGTTAGTGGTTACTCGGTAGAGTAAGGATGTAACTCGACCGAGTAGGGGTACATGATGTGTTATTTTAGTTATTCTTCAGTGTCACTCGACCGAGTGCCTCTGAACTCAGTCGAGTTGGTCTACGCGGTCGAGTAACCCTTGTAATCGACCGAGTGAGCGCGGATTACAACATTTACGGAAATCCTTTCTATTTCTTGAGCAAGGGGTTATAATAGAATAGCTCCAATTCTAATTATTATAATGTTATATTTTCTCACCTAATCTCTCTCTAAAATTTCCTTAACCTCTAAATTACTTTCTTAATTATTTAACCTCATTTTAAATGGATTGATTATTGATTTCTTAAAATTGGATTATTCTTCTTGATTCCTCAATTTTCTTTGGTAAGCTTCATCTCCTTCTCATTTCTTTTATTCCTTATCTTTTCTTAGGAGTTCTACCTAGCTAGTTTTAAGAGGTCTTCTTTATAGTGTTGATATTAGTGTTGGTTTTGAGTTAGATTTGTAGTGTTAGATTAGTATTGTTAGAATTAGTGGTAATTATATTATTATTGTTATTGTAAGTATTGTGTTCAATGAAAGGACCTAAGCTTCATCCTTTCTTTGATGTTGGTTGATTCCCCATCGGATTTGCCATGGTTGATGGTTGATGTGATTGGATAGATATTTTATAATGATATGCTTGGAATGCTAAAAGGTAGGTTAATCATATTCAGTTAATGTATATGTGATAGATTGATGTGAATAGTGATATGAAGTTGCCATGTTGATTAGAGTTTGGGTTTGTGGTTTGTGATTGTGTTATTGGTGTTTTTGAAGGTCTTTATTTTATGGGCGGTTACGGGAAACCAGCTCCAAAGATTGTGGTCGCTCATCATGGTTATTCCCACCATGGAGGAGACAGTGCACAAGATTATGTTTTGGGTTTGTGGTGCCATACTGCGGTAGAGCCCATTGTGTTTACGGCGGGACCTGGACACGATATTGTGGTAGTTTATGGCACCAAGATTTTTGGTACGATGCGCTACTTGATGGCATCAGAATGCGCTACACGATGACACCAAATATGTGTGATGATTGTATTACGATTGCGTTTGATATTGATTATGTAAATGTTAACTGACCGCGTGTTGGAGTTGTTTTATAACCCTAACGTGATCCATTCGATATTTCCGGCGAATGGTGAGTAGTAGATTAGCCGGTATTGATGATTTGATGGTGCTTCAGGATTATGACGTTGGGATTGTCCGCGGATAACGATTGTTTTATTAGTCGATAGACAAGTTTTATTTAATTTGTATACAGTCGACCTTAAATTTGTATGTTGCATTTACTGAGTTAATATAAATTAAAGCTTTTTTTTGAGATTTTCGATTTGTTATGCACTGTCTCGGGAAACCAAAGTTGTAGCCCATCGTCCCACTCGAAAGGTTTTGTATGAAAGATGGGTTACCAAGAAACATAAGATTTTTTGTATGATCACCATTAAAAAAAAAGAGTGTTCACCATTTGGCACTTCGAAAGGATATAAAATGTAAATTATTTTTCTAAAAGTAAAGTTTAAATCTAATCAACGAAAAATTAACTACTCATATCATGTCAATGAGTTGTTATCTATAACTTTTGATACTATAGAATGAGTTAAAGTTGCGTTGTATTATGGTGTAATCCTCCCCTATAATTTATCAACTCACATGCTTTCACTTAAAAATACGAAAAACGTAGTATAATTAAATAACTATTGATTAATATACCTAAAAGGAAACAAATTATACTCGTAGTTAACCTGGACGGAGAAAGTGTTTATGTTTTTAAATGTTTTCCTTTCCATTAGGCATAGTGAAACTCTTATATGAGTGTATTTACGTGACTAATTTTTCGGAAACGTGATTTTCACGGGATTTAGAGCTGGTTTGAACTTAAATATTTGAAAAACTATTATAAATTGTCATACTATACGTACTAATATATTTGTATTTACCATTCAAAATTTTCACAAAATCATATTTCGACAAAAGTATTATTTCCTCTTACACATTCCAAGCTAACCATTCACTTTTCAAAGTCAAACTTTTCAAATATAAACCTTGATTATATTTAGTCTAATTTTAAAGCCTTCAATATAAATTTGACATATTTACGTATTTTAGAATAAAAGGTTTTTGGAAAAAAAAGTTATAAGTTTGCCTAAAAAAATATTATATAGATGAAAAAAAAAGGTTAAAGTGTTGTCTCGCAGACTGTGAAAAGTCAAATGGTAGTTTAGAATGTGAAGGAGGGAGTACATATAAGGCCCTGTTCTTTTGGACTTAAACTCACCCCCTTTAAGTTCAGTTCAGCTCCTATAAGTTCAGTTCAGTTCAGTTCAGCTCCTATAAGTTCAGTTCAGTTCAGTTCAGCTCCTATAAGTTCAGTTCAGTTCAGCTCCTATAAGTTCAGTTCAGTTCAGCTCCTATAAGTTCAGTTCAGTTCCTATAAGTTCAGTTCAGTTCAGTTCAGCTCTTATAAGTTTAGTTCAGAAAAGTTCAATTCTTTTAAATTAAGTTTAGAAAAATTATACGAAATATATTATTTATGAAAACCGATATAAAAACATTTGACATTAATTATTGGATACATACATTATCATTGAGACCGCCCGAAGAAATTGTAGAGTATTTCAACTATCGACATTCATTATTTTTGAATGAAAGTTGAAATGACATTTGGTTAATTGAAAAAAAGGTGGAAGATGTTAACAAAATATGCTCCAAATGTCACAAAAGTATCAAATGTCTATTATTGTTTCTACATTCACACTCCATAATTTTATAAGGATGCATACTCTTGGAATACCTATTATACAACATGACGTGAATATTCAAGAAACAGTAGATTCAGACATGTTTGATTATAAGCGGAAAAATGCCATGTTCAAGATACGAAACAAGATAGTAAAAAAACATTTGGCGAGACAATGGATTCGTTGTTTCGAGTGGTAGTGAAGATTAAGAAGAAAGTGATGAGGAAGATGATGATATAGAAATAGATAGTTAAAAAACGATGTAATATGTAATTTATTTTTTTATCGTAATGTAAACGTAGTAATCTGTATCAACAAACCAATGTATATAAATCGGAATAATTTTATTATCTTAGCTTATGTTTTAGAGTATATATTTTTTTGTATGACAACCATTTCCAAAAGATAATGATTATAATAAAGTTCAGTTTAGTAAAGTTTAGATTATATAAGTTCTATTCAATTAAGTAAAATTAAGTTCAGAAAAGTTCAGCTCCTATAAGTTCAGTTCAGTTCAGTTCAGCTCCTATAAGTTCAGTTCAGCTCCTATAAGTTCAGTTCAGTTCAGCTCCTATAAGTTCAGTTCAGTTCAGCTCCTATAAGTTCAGTTCAGCTCCTATAAGTTCAGTTCAGTTCAGTTCAGTTCAGTTCAGTTCAGTTCAGTTCAGCTCCTATAAGTTCAGTTCAGAAAAGTTCAGCAAAATTCAGCCCAAAAGAACAGGGCCTAAATGTATTAAAAACGTAGTCAAGTATCGCATTGTAGACCGTGCGGTCAAAGGAGAAGAAAACGAAAAAATGGAGGAAATAGTAGTTAATTAATATATGTGATCTATAGAATCCCACCAACAAACGTTAGAAATGAATGTTTGTTGCCAGCCCAAATGACATACAACTATACAAGTACAACTGACTTAAGAGTGTCCTGTAACTGTGCTCCTCATTTCACTCTCAATTCAGAAATTATTATTACATCACACAATGTTTGCTAAAAAATCTCATAAAAGGTGGATTTATATAGATTAATAAACCTTACTGTCTTAAAATAGGTGTATCATATCATTATCCTTTACTTATCATCATAAATATTAAAGGGTACCCTAGGATTTATGGTCTTATTAAACTTTACTATTCATTAATATAAATATGTAGACATATGAAGGTGAAAAGTCATTCTACAATTTCATCTTTTTGTCAGTATATATGAAATATAGAATGAAAAGCATGAAATTTGTTTATATATTGCTCTTAGCCTCTATTTCTTTCATACCAGGAGAAAGTGATACTAAGGTTTTCAATTTGAAAGACTATGATGCTGTTGAAGGTGGACATGTCGACATAAGTCAGGTAATTTTATCTTTTGTATTTTTGGTTAAAACTTTGATATTATATAGTAATAATAATAATGCAAAAACATTGAAAAAAGTATTAATCATTCCGTTGTATGTATGAATGTCAAGGGAACGGTTCATGTAGGGTATCATGTGAATTTTCGTCTAAGATTGCTGAGATGTTTTTAGATTTATCGTGAAAGACGGTCAAATTGTTTTAAATTTATACGGAGTATTTGTTTTTTTGGTGCATATTAAGAGTTGACAAACGAACACTTCAAAATTATTCTTATATATCTCTTTTTTTTATGTGTAAATGCTAACTTTCCATCATCATTGATAATAATTAATCGTTAGTTTTATTACGGAGTAGTATTTATGTATTTAATTTTTTACGGAGTAGTATTTATGTATTTAATTTTTTTGGCAATCATTAGTTGTTTTGGATCTATCACAAATATTATCCTACAACCATTTTAAAGTTGATGAGCTATTACATAAAGTTGTTGAGCTATTTTACAAATTATTGAGTTATTTTACAAAGTTATTAATTTTACTAATTATATCCTTAAACTCAATAAATTTGTATTATAACTCGACAATTTTGTTAATAAAACTCAACAACTTTGTAATAATGTTCGACAACATTGAAAAAATTGTATATAGAAACAATTGTCTAATCTGTTAACATTGAAAAGATTTTCTCTGTTTATCATTTGGTTTTTTACCTTTAGTTTAAAGTAAAAAATCAACTAGGTTTTTACATTTAGTTTAAAGTTAAGAATAAAGGAATAATAATTGAGTAGTTACAAAAAATCGGCCTTTTTCTTTAGTTCATTGAACTACATTGAACTACATTGAACCTTGTACATGTCTATCCATGTGTGATGTGCCATGTAGACTTTCACATGTTCTAACGTAGTAACACACTAATACGAAGTACATAATTACATAGCAATATACGTTATACGAAGTATATAGGTACAAATGAAGTTGTGTTCTAGTACTTTTGATGTAGCTTTTGACTTCAATTTTAGCGACTCAAATTTTTATTTCAGACGGACTATTTACGTTTGGAAAATAAGATGGGGTTATGTCGCCATTTTTTGATAAAATGTTACCACAGTTTATGATAACTTGTTTTCAATAGCGGTCACATCTATCTATAAAATAGTGATAAAATCTTGTCATTACTTCAGACCAAAATGGTATGTCTGAAGTAAGACCAACAATTTTCCTTGTTTTGTGACCTCTTGTATCTCACAATTAATTAATGATGGCATGATGTTGACTGATATTTAGAACAATAAAAAATTACATTTATTATTTACATATCTTTTACTAATTATAAATAATTTTTTTTATATAATTTTTTCACCTATAACCCTTTTCAAATCAATCAATGGCTTCTCCTAATCCGCCACACCACTCATCCACCCAATCTTCGAATCCATTTTCAAAATAATGCTCAAAAAATAAGTATTTGTTGTTTTGGGTCGGGTTTAAAACTATTTATCAAAATGGTGTCCACGTAGGCTCGGATTTCGCGGATCAAAAATACGGAGGAAACACGCCATTGGCAATGGCGTGTTTCTAGTGAATAGAAAAATGCAAACTTACAAAAATGGATTAAAGCAAACACGCCATTGGGAATGACGTGTTTTCAGTAATGACGTGTTTTCTGAAACAGACACGCCATTCCCATTGGCGTGTCTGTGAACAGTACCATTTTTTTTTTTTTTTTTTTTTAAAAATTTGGAAAAAAAATAAAAAATAAAGACACGTCATTCCCAATGACGTGTTTGTTCCGTGTTTCAGGTCTTGGAAATCCGAGCCTACGTGGACACCATTTTGATAAATAGTTTTGAAACCGACCCAAAATGACAAATACTTACTTTTTGAGCATTATTTTGAAAATGGATTCCCAATCTTCCCACCCTAAATCAATGTCCCATCCATTAGTTCTTTCCCACATACATATCTGCCCGAAATAACCCTATACCCACCACACAGTCCACAACCACCCAACCCACCAAATTCAGTATCCCCTGTCCTAAACTAGGGATTGAATGTGGATCGTGACAAACAGTGTTTCATGGCTAGAGAAGGAAATGGCAAAGTCTAGGCACAGAAAGTTGGGCTTCGTGCTAGTAAATGGAAATGGCTGCCCACGGCTTATGGCGTGTTGTGTCGTGCCAGACAGTGGGAATGGCGGTTCATGCATGACCCACACCCCATATCGTGTCGTGTTGTGATCGAGCAATTCTTCTACTTTAGCTTTATTACTTTGAATTTTGAGTATGTCGTGTCCATGTGAGTCATGTTGTGCCTGGGTTAGGCACATTTTTCTTTCTCAAACTTAGCCTAAGCACGACCCATGGCGGGTTGTATCTTGCTGGGCCGTGACAATCCACTGGCGTGCTAAAATGGGGCATGTGGCCAGGCTTGTTGGGGCGTACAAAATACCTACCTGGGGTGCCCAATTCCACACCCTAAACTAAGCCACACCCTCGAAAACCACCTTCCAACATCGACCATCCAAACGACGGTCACCCTTGCAATCCTTAGTGATAGTGCTTTATTCGCATACCACTCTACCCTGATAGAACCATCTCAACCAAAACCTAAGGTTTACCTAAGGTTTTGGTTGAGGCTCATATATTATTTTTATATCCTATTATGCCCCTCACTCAAATGCTCATTGGCCTTGAAGAGTGGTTAGTGCACATGTCCACCATACTATGTGCTGAGTTTTCCACTTTGTGAGTTTGTGAGATGCTTGGGGCTGCTAGGGTTTGAGCCCGTGACCTTTGGTCACACTGGCTCTGATACCATGATTGATGAACCACCTCAACCAAAACCTTAAGGTTATGTTTGAGGCCCATATATTATATTTATATCTTCTTCGTGCTATATTTGCGATTGGGCTGGGAAGGGAGTGATATATAGAAAAAAAAATATACAAAAGGAGGAATGTCGTAGTCATTGCCTGGGGAATTGGGGTAAGTTTGGGAGAGGTATGGTGGTTTGAAGACTTTGATCTCACAATTGGGTAAATTTAAGGAAGCTAATTATCACTCTTGCGAATTTCCAACCATAATTTTTTTTTCCATAGAGTCCTCTTGTTTACTTAACTTCAAATCCTAATTATTGGCCACTAATATGTGCTATATAGAATTGGGTTCTTGTGAGTTTAGTGTCTTATGGTGAGTTGGTACTCTAAAAACTGGACCATTAGATTAAAAGATCTGACGATGACTATAATACATCTTAGTAAGGGCAAGGAAGTAGTAACCACGCTGATAACTAAAACTACTCCCTCTTATTTTCAGGCTTTACCATTCTCTCTCATGAAATGTTAATTTCTCTTTCTTATATTTCAGAGAATAATTCCTTCTTCAAATTAAATATCTTTCTCTAATGTTTGACCCTCTTATCATTTACAACTTGGTTAGTTATCTTCTAACTTTCCTTTGTAATTGTTGTGTGAGTGTCTTTCCTATAGTGTTATAGTACTCGATTGCTTCCTAGTGGTGGAGTTCGAATTCGGTGAGCGTGAGCCATGGTGGCTCATGGTTGCTGGTGTAGGACGACAAAGCAAGGGAGAGGATAAAACGGTGGTGGTTGGTGAGGTTGTCGGATTTGTTGGAGGAGCAAAGGTAGTGGTGACATCATGCACGGTGGTCGAAAGACTTTCATTGTTGGTGCTCGAAGGTGAATCCATCGGAGTAAAAGGAAGCTCGGTGGTGCACCGACGTTGGTGCTGCTCGACTGCGGCTTGAGTTATGGTGGTTTGGTTGATGTTGGCTGCCAGTATTGGCCGCGGAGTCGGGTTGAGTTTTACCCTAGAATGAAATTGAGTTTTACCCATGTATGGATTAACATTGATGATAAATAAATGCAATATTTTAGAACCCATATAAACAATAAACGAACAATGCTGCAACCCATATATCAGACAATTCACAAACACATTAAAATGAACAACTAACTAACACCATTATTTATGGCAAAGGTAACCCTTTTAAATACTATAATAAAAAAAAGGTGGTACCTTTTTTTCACCAAGGAATTTACGGATCTCAATACCCTTGTTAGAATTAGTGATGCTAGCATTAATAGGAAAATGAGCGTAAACCATCATCATCTTATAACGGTAACCTTTAGTAACACCAGTTATCAAATTCTCAACATGAGAAATAGCAGTACGGATGACAGCAGTGTTCTTCCTCTTTCCAAACCATGAATCAATCTTCAGGATCTTCTTGCCATCATCGTCAGTAGTGAGTTGAAAATCAAAGTTAAGATGCTTGAAGTTACGCACTAGTGTACCGCGTGGTCTTTCAACCTGGATTATTTTGGCGTTCAGTTTGATTGTTATCCCTTCTGGGATTTCCATGGAGTCTGATGAAAGGACTGTCTACATTGTTGATGTTGAGAAAATAAGGTAACACAAAGTACATATGATCGAGTAACATAAGAATAACACTTGAGTAGCATAAGAGTAAAACATGAGTCACACAAGAGTAACACGAGTAACATAAGAAGAACACAAGAATAACACAGAGTAACATAAGATTAATTCAAGAATAAAATAGATTTATATTAATAGTAACACGGCATAACACATGTGTAACACGGGAATAAAGGGGAAATGATAATGGCACTACACTTTTTGTTAATTAATGCAACAATAATAGAAGCTAAGTCTAGGCATGTTATTATTCAGCGTTACACAAACATGAGTGGTGTAAGTAATTTGGAATGACATTATGACTTCCCAAATAAAAGATAGATGTAGTGTTACTCAAGTGTTAATGTAGTGTTATTGTAGTTTCTCTGGTGTTACTACAATGTTGTTTTGGTGTTACTCAAGTGTTAGTGTGTTACTGTGGTGTTATTGCAGTGTTATTGTGGTGTTACTCTGATGTTATTGCAGTGTTATTATGGTGTTACTGCAGTGTTATTGTGGTGTTACTACAGTGTTACTACAGTGCTATTGTGGCGTTACTCAAGTGTTACTGTGATGTTATTGCAGTGTTATTGTGGTGTTACTTTAGTGATACTGTAGTGTTAATTTGTATAACGTTTTACTATTTCCCTTGTGTTTCGATATAGTAACAATATACCGGAATAACATGTAACATTCGAATAACATAGAGTAACAATGAAATAACACGTGATAACAATAAAGTAACTGTGAAATAACACATGATACAATGGAATTAACATAGGAGTAACAATGAGAAATTTGTGATAACAATGGAGTAAACATTCAGCAATTGGTAACAATGGAGTAACCCAAGACTAATAGTGGAATAACACAAGAGTAACATAGGAGTAACATCAATGAGCAATTTAAGCTAACAATGGAATAACACAAGAGTAACAATGAGCAATTTGAGGTAACAATGAAGTAAAACAAGAGTAACAGTGGAGTAACAATGAGCAATTGGAGGTAACAACGGAGTAACACAGGAGTAACAATGGATTTACACAAGAGTAACATTAATGAGCAATTTTAGGTATGGAATAACACAAGGCTAACAATAGTGTAACACAGGATTAACATAAGAGTAACAAAGAGTAACAATGGAGTAACAATGAGCAATTTGAGGTAACAATGGAGTACCACAAGAGTAACAATGGAGCAACAGATGAGTAACAATGAGCAATTTGAGATAACAATGGAGTAACACTGGGGTAAAACAAGAGTAACAATGGAGTAACAATGAGCAATTTGAGGTAACAATGAAGTAACACAATAGTAACATAGGGGTAACAATGAGAAATTTTAGTTTTAGGTAAGAATGGAGTAACACAAGAGTAAGAATAGTGTAACACATGAGTAACAAAGAACAATTTAAGGTATAAATGGAGTAACAAAGGAGTAACCTATATTCATTTTATAATAAATTGGGTATGCAATTATGATTTCCTTTTAAACCATCATTTAGAATACATTATAACCTATATAGGAATTAAACCCATATCTCGTGCATTGCACACGCTCTTCCAATTGAGCTAATAGGTTTGGCAATAGTGGAAAAATGATCGCAAAGAAACAGTGGCATATTACTAGTACAAAATTCCACCACAAAAACAAATAATGAGGACAATGATTATGTCTATTGACCAAGTTGAGGCCTCAAATTATCAATTAATGGAATGAGGTACTAGCAAAGCTATATTGAGTAACCAAAATGATGATGAGTTCTAGATAACAAGTCCGGACTAGTGGCCCAGGAGATATAAATTTACATTATCTACCTTGAATGCATCCATGGAATTTGTGGTTTTTTAGTATCTACCTCTGATTTCATGATAAAATCACTGTGTATTCTTTCGGAACTTAAAGTCAAACCTCGACTCATAAAAATCACAGCAACTTAGGGAGGCAATTAATTAAAAACATGGAGGAGCTTATTTTGATCTCTTTAGTCATTATATCCGAAAAAATTAAACAAATAAACAACAAAAGAAACGCATATCAGCAAGAATTCATAGTTGGATTAGACGTACCTTCCAAGCATACATAGCAAAGAAGGCAACAATATCTGCAGACCAAACAACAGTAGAAGACTTCCAAAAGAATTTAATTCTGACACTCACTAATGGAATGAGAAGAAAGAGATAGTTCAGTGCTTCTTTTTGCTTGCTTGAGCAGTCACGGGCCTCATGGCCACAAAGAGAGGGAATGGCTGCAGAATAATGTGCAGCTCGCAAATTTCAGACTGTCGAGAAACCACCTGGAAATGAAAGTAAGAAATGGAAATTGAATGTAAAAAAACCAATAAAAATTGATGAAAGCGAATAATAATTGAAATTCAATTTGCGACGATTGATCAATCAACTGACCTTGAAATTGAAACAGTTAATTTGCAAGTAAGTATTGAAAAATATCTACTATATACTAAAGCAATAACATTTTAAGATTTCCTATTGGTTCCCCTTTTTAGGAATTGTAAAAGAATTTTATTCTTGGCATGACCCAGCATGATTTCCAGGGGATTTAATTTCTCCATGAACTTTGCCATGTAATGCAAAATCATATATTATACATATGCTAATACTATTTGAATGTTAAAAAATTACCAAACTGAATATAATTAAAGAAATCCAATAATTTACATATTAAATGTAATTACAATAAATCTTATACACCCAAAATAGAAGAATTACAGGAAAAAAAATCAACCTTTATTACTATGTATCTCCTTAGTATAAAAGATCAGTTTTTTTACATTTAATTTACATTTCTCCAGTATTTACAATTTAATGAACTATACAAATAGTTATATGAAATGCATGAATTTCAATACATTTGCAAATAAAAAATTACAAATAAGTTTTGATTTTTACTGAAGATTTCTATTTGAATAATTTGTCTTATGATACTATGATCTGATTTGGTACCTAACTAAGCTTTTGAATAAAATTATTAATATTTTTATTGTTAACTTGACAATGGCAAAAAAAAATAACAAATGAAAAAAATCCAAACATCCAGTAGTTATGGGATGATTGCAGAATGCAGATTACAAGATAAAAATATTATCTAAACTAATTAACAAGGTTTTAACACCAAAAATAGACAAAAAAATTGAAGGACTTAAGGAAAAAAAATATAGGAAAATACATTCTAAGTAAATAAACTAAAAACGTCAATAAATATGTATAGCTCAATATTAATATAAAAAAAAAACAATATTTCAGCGAGAGAAAAAAAGTGACTTAAAATTAAAAAAAAGTTATAAAAACATATTAATGAAATATATTTTTAATTGATTTATAAAGTTTACAAATACACCTTCTCTAATAATTTTTTAAATAAAGATCAAAATAATAATAAAAAATGTTAAAATTGCAAAGCAAAAAATTACCAGTGGCATTTGGAATTTACAGTGGTAGAAATGCAGTGATAATGAATGGGTAGGCATGGAATGAATTAGGGTTTATTAGGTTTAGTTTTGGTTTGGTGAAATATTGAGGTGAGTCTACTTAATTATAAACTTATATCGATGGATTGGACCGGTTGCGTAAGATGTTTAACTTTGTAAAACTATTATGAAAGGAATGAGCAGACTCAACATCATATATATAATAATATAATACGAACCTTAAATTAAAGAATTGGCCCAAATAATATATTGGCTTTGTTAGCCTTGTGATGTCTTTTTACTCGGCTCGAATAAATTTTATATTCATTAACTAGATTTTTAATGATTTTGTTTTATCTGGATGGTATTTGGCTTATACGATATGGGTATCGTTTAAATTACTACCCTGTATACTGGACCACTGACTCAATTTTTAAATTGAGTTTTCACTTACGTTAATTTAATCTTTTACAAACATAAGTACAGAAAGGTTAATTATATAAGTGACATTAAAGTTTTATCATATACTCTCTTTGTCTCAAGCATTAGTTTGTCTTTGATTAGAATATTTTTCATCAAAAAAAATAAAAAAAAATAATTGAGACAAAGAGAGTAATATACTACACATATTATAAAAAAAAAATATATATAAATTATCGATATAAGCAACCAGATTTCATATTTACAAATAAATCATTGGATAATTGTAATGCTTTTAGATTACATAACTTCCGAATACATGTTTACTTAGTTAAGCAATTGAAAAATTAATCGTGTGTTGTTGTTTCAGCACAACTTTGAAACTTTAACACGATATTAACATAATTGAAAAAGAAACCTGTGCATTTCGTGCGCGGGTCTAAAACTAGTTTAACTTCAATCCAAATACATGATAAGCATCCCAATTAACAATCAATTAGAAATAAAATAGGAAAGGTTGAATCTCTATGCTATATATTTAAGCAAATCAGATTAAATTAACAGTCTTCGGTCCAGAAATCAAATCAAAACATGACGAAAAACTAACCTATGAATCAAATTACTAGACAAAACATAATAAGTGAATAAAACAATTTGGTTCGTGATGAAAGAATTCACCTGTCGATGGTGAAAAAGAAGTAAGATTCCGTTGATTCGCCATTTGACGCCATGGATGAGATTAATTGTTTTCTTATACAAATTGAGAGAATCTCCATGGGCATGGGAAGACGGATGAGCCCGTATTGTTGATGTCAAGTTTTGTTTCTTTTATTCTTTTTTATCAAATCACTGCCGTTGGTTTCCTTAATCCAATGGCTGAGATGTGTGAGTACCAACTCACCGTAAGGACTCAACTCACGAGATCCCGCCTCCTAGAACATATACTATATATAAACAAAACTGGCAAATATCTAAAATAAATCATGTGAAAATCTCACTCTGATGATATCATATCAATGAAAAATGAGATAATCAAGCAGTCGCATGTACCGAATTTCAGTACCATCCTCTCATCTCATATATATACATAACCGACCCTATATTTCGTTTTCCTTTATGTGGGGTCTATACTTATTGATCTTGTACATATAAAAAAGTAATATTGAAACTTATAAGCTAGGTAGCACGGACAATTCTCCTAACTAGTCGTCCCGTGTCGGACACCGTGTCGGACACACGGACACACGCACACCTATAAATAAAGAACGAGAGGTTGAAAGACTAAAAGAGATTAATTAGAAGATGAATTGGGTGGGAAATGAGAATAAATTTTAGTCAAAGTCATATTTTACCTTCAATTATTTACATTTAATATCAAATATCAATATAAAAATAAAATCGTACGTTATTTATAACTATAAAATATATATTTTATTAAATTTAAATGGCGTGTCACGTGTCCTAAATTTCACGAGATGTCGTACCATGTGTCCGTGTCGTATCCGTGTCCGTGTCCGTGTCCGTGTCCGTGTCCGTGCTACCTAGCTTATAAGTACTCCGTATTACCGAATAACGGACTATAATTGTTCTTGTGTTAATTTGTAACAAAGAACAGGCTTTGTCGAAAGCTTGGGGTGATGCATGCAATTGGAAGGGAGGAAGCAAATTGGAAGTCCCTTCAGCAACTTACTTGGTTAACCCGATAATATTGAAGGGCCCGTGTCGGGGCCCAATAGAGTTCCATAATTCAGGCACTTTAAAGGGCCCACCGGGCCTAAGAGGCGATTCTTGGATCGAGTTTCAGTACATTGATGGGCTGACTTTATATGGAGGAGTTTTTGATGGTCAAGGCCCGCCAAAACACCCTGCTCCCGGACTTCCAACGGTAATCCTCTCATCCTTCAAATTTTTCTCTATGCTATAATCCAGTAAAATAACCCAAATTTCACCCTCAAGGTTTAGTTTTAGTTTTTAAAATGTGCTATTTCGTAGACCTGGCAAAATAAACCTGAATCTGAAAATCGTTCGAAAATATCTGTATTTATTATTGATTGAACACCTGATATGAGTAATTTTAATAGTACCTGAAATCCGACTCAAATTGAATCTAAACGAAAACGAATCGAATTCAATAATAACCGTATGATACTCGAACGTGTATATATCCGAAAGATAATAGTTGAGCTGATAGACCTGAACTATGAATATTTATTATCTCATAAAAACTGATTTGAATTTCCTAATTTAACGCGATTCGAAACTGAACTGATTGACCCGTTTTCAGGTCTAGTAGTATTTTGTAATGCGAAATATTTTGTTAAGAAATTCTATTGGGCAATTTGGTTGTAGGGGCTACTCTTATGCATCAAATGATCACATATTCACATACAACAATTTGTGTGTTGTATAATGTATCTAAACTATTCATAGATTGAACAATACGAGTAATGTATACTGTATGATGATAATTAACATATCTAAAAGGAATTATTAATAACTAACTGTTTTTTTTGTATGTTTTGGGACGTTCCTTTGATAAGACTGCCTAGTAAAAACAATTTGCATATTGAAAACGAGTTCAAAACGGAAAGTAGGTCTAGTCTCCTCTATATATAAAAGCTCAGTCTTTTCTTGGTTTTCTATTGGTTCCTTCTTTTAAGGAACTTTTTATTTCAGAGATGGCCCACCTTAATTCCAGGAGATTTAATTTCATTCTTTGTACATATGCCTTCCAATTTCTCTCCTTATTTTACATACCAAATATAATTTCAATAACATGTCAGGTACATAATTTAATATGATAAAAATATTATTTCATTTTTACTTCAAAAAAAAACTCTTCAAAAGTCCTTTGTTTTCCAATAATATGAAAAATGTATCAAAATATAGATAAAATTAAAAAACAATAATTAAACACTCAACGTTATAAATAAAATATTATGCAAAAATCATATATATATATGATTTCAATCTAAAAAAATTAAAAATTAAAAATCTAAAATATATAAAGTCCAACAAAGTTATTATAAAATCACAAAAAAATACCTTTTATTAAAATCGAAATATAAGCAGATTGAACTTTAAAAATCAAACATATATTACCTTAAACTAAAAAAATTACAAAATCAACCAAATTAGTTTAAAATCTCGAGAAAAATTCATGATTCAAAATTTAAAATATATAAAGTCCAACAAAATTAGTATAAAATCACAAAAAAAATACCTTAAATTAAAATTGAAATGTGAGAAGATTAAGCAGTATATTTTAACTGATGTTGTAACCGAGGGAGGCGGAGGCGGAGACGGAGGCTTTGGGGCTTCAAGTGGCTTTGAGGAAGAAACATGTGATGTTAAACAAACAAACAGATGGAGTTGTTGAGAAATGAATAAGGGTGTGTGACATGTATCTTAGTTAAAATGTGACTAGACCTGGCCCTAGGGTTTATTGGTTTTAATGCCCCTTTGATTGTAATTGTATAAGGATCTTCGTTTTTACCGGTTTTATACTTTCGTCAATGGGCTTGATAAAATTATGACTTATGAGTATATATACATACAATCCAATTCAAGAGAAGACTGAACTATTTGTTATAATCTTAAACGAGTCAAATAATATTACATGGTGATAATAAAGATAAAATTCTTGGTATTTTATAGGCAACAAGTAGAGTTATTTTGGGTATATATTTGACTCATCTTGACGGATAAGGCTCCGTCTCAAATGAAAATTTGTTTTTTCCAAATAAATGGACATCACATTTTATGAACGACCCAATTATATCTCCTGACAATCTAATGATTGTAATCATTTCAAAAAAAAATTATTTTAATAAATGCACAGAAAAATATATTAAAAAATATAAGTGTGTTAGAGAGAAAATGCAAAAGATAAAAACTGAAGACTTAGTATAGTGTGCATAGAAAAGTTATAGAATGAATACGTGATCAATGGTCTAAATACGCCATTTGCATAGCAATAAGAAGGATTGTTATCGGGATGTGCAAATTTTATGTAAACAGTTCCACGATGACATCATCTGTCATTAATTTTCTTATTTTTTTGTGCTAAAAAATGTCATAATTTGTATGAATTGGAGGGAGTATTTAATATTTTTCGTAGACGAACTTTAAAGTTCCTAATTAGTATTCATACACCATAGCTTCACTAAATTTCATAATTTTATACTCAATTCCATGTATATATCAACCTTTTATTTTTATAGAATCTGGGTATTTAGTACTCCGTGTATATATATATATCCAATTAATCTATCCAATTTGCAAGGATTAATAGTCGAAAGTTCGAAACTCAAGTCAACAAAAGCCTACTAACTTTTGCTTCACATTCTGATATTGATTTATAACAATCCGTGCATAAATGCACGGGTCTAAAACTAGTATATTATGTGTACGAGTTTTTTTTTTCTTGGAAAATAAGTTATTTACTGGAACATTTTCAGCTACTAAGGTTCACATTTGTCACAAATTCGAGAGCACAATCGGTGAAATTAATCAACAGTCAAAGCACTCATTTCCACCTATTTGGTTGCAAAAAAGTTGTGATAAACCAACTACGTATATCGTCACCAGGAGACAGTCCAAACACTGACGGAATTAAGATCGGCGAATCAAATGGTATTAGAATCTCAAATACAAACATAGCGTCGGGAGATGATTGTGTCGCCCTTATTCGCGGTAGTAAGGATATTACCGTCAGTGGGGTCACTTGCGGGCCGGGTCATGGTATCAGCATTGGAAGCTTGGGCGAGTCCGAAAATGAACAAGTGGAGCATGTTGTGGTGAAACAGTGTAGACTTTTTAATACTACAAACGGGTTGAGGATTAAAACCAAGGCTAGTGACATGTCTGGCATCATAAGTAATATTACGTACCAAGACATTTCATTTCAAAATGTCTATAATCCCATCATTTTCGATCAAAACTACTGCCCATCCCGGACTTGTCGACAGGTATGTGAGAAAATCTAATTTTATCGTGTAATTTGTTACTTAATGCGGTAAAAATGTTTTAAAAATTACTATATATATTACCATTTGAATAACATTTGTCATTAACTTTTAATCCGAGTTTTATAATTAAAGAAAAAAAGTTATTAGGTGAATTAATGGAATGTAAAAGAGGGGTGTATAGGATATGTTCCAAATATGTGATTGGTCTTACTCGTCTTAGGATAATTTGGTCATTTACTTTAGAAGGGAGTTAAAAGAAATCCATAAAAGAAAGGTAAAATAAGGGAAGCACTAATTCCACGGCCCGAAACTCTAATGCCACACTTAAGCTGTGTGAAAGGCATATGGCAATATAAAATGGGCTTTGTCGTGGCGTTAGTATATCATCGTTTATATATAACTAATTGATTTTTTTTTTCTCTTTCTTAATTTAAGGGTAATTCTCGAGTGCAAATAAAGGACGTCAAGTTTATAAACATACACGGGACATCAACGATAAACACTGCGGTAGATTTACAATGTAGTGGAAGCAATCCATGCAAAAAGATCGAGTTGAAGGACATTAATATTGCTTACTACAAATACCAAGCTAGTACCATATCAAATTGCTCTAATGTTGATGGTCAATTTTTCGGTATACAAATACCTAAACCTTGTATCTTAGAATAGCACGATGGAACGACGTATTATTTCGACTTGTTCTTCGGGTCAATTGAGCATATAGAAGTTATGTTGGAACACCCCGAGTATGTAATTGGGTAATTTGTTATCATATGATTCATCTCAAAAGGTTATTTATATTGTTGATTACTGTTTTATCTATATCTATGTAGTGGATCAGATACAATACTAGGAAATTTCATTAATCCCCAATTACAAAAGTTGTAATTGGCATACATGCACCATGCTTTCATCTTATTAGTGCTATAATTTGATTTTAATGCATATGTCAACTCAGTGGCCGACCTAAAAATTTAGTAGCGGGGACACAGATTTTTTTTGTCACTGTGCGTTCCTCTTTGATATCACAGTTTGAAATTTTTTTCATAAATTAGTTATTATATATAAGTAAAATAATGAAAAAATAAGTGGCTATATACATATTGTTTTTCATAAATAATATTTTTCTTTTGTATATTTCTCAAAATACTTTCGAAGAATATCTTTTCTACATGATATAAAATATTTTAGCATCTAATTTAATAACAAATAGTAGGGGTTCAATGACTTAGACATTGGAAAAACATTCAAAGGTCAGAGTACGACTCACATAATAGTGAAAATTTTCATTTATAATGCAAGGATGTATAAATGACATGGACTAAGGCCCAAAAACAAACAACAAATTGATAAACCCCAACGTATTTGGGGGTAATCAAACCCGTTACCTTCTCTAGGTAAGATAACCATTCTACCAACTAAACTACAATAACTTATTGTCTATTTAAGGTACTTACAAATATTTATTTATGAAAATTTAGGGGGGCACGTGCCCCCTAGGTCCACCCTTGTGTCAACTAGCGTCTAGCGGGGGTCGTTTGTTTCCATACCATAGAATGAAATGGATTGAGATATGATTTTGTGGAGGTATGAGTTTGCAAATCCATTCCCGCGTAAATCTGTTTGGTTCATCCTAAACTTGTAACATAGAGGAATGAAGTTTGATACTATGGGGGATGGTAGGTATCAGATTTCATGGAATTTCCTGGAATTAGAATACCTTGGTATCTAACTACACTCCAATACTCCAACTAAACATTGGAATGGAGCAAATCCATTTCAATCTATTCCAAAAGACCAAACCAAACACCCACTAGTTAGTAAAGTTACGAGAGGTGACGCTCACAACTTGGCTTCAAATCCAGTCAATATCAAAATCGACCTTGTGACTCCCTTTACATCAAAAAAGAAATATTATTTTAACCATATCACACACGTACTGTGGTTGTACACTAATCGGGTAGATCCGAATAACTGATTAAGTGTTAGTTAATACGAGTATAAAAGAATGGGTAAATAAATAAAATACTGTAAATAAAGAATTTATTGATGCGGGTTTTAAAAGTCGTCACAACCCGAGCAAACAAAAACTCAAAAAGTATTAATTTGAGTGTCGAACCACAAGGATGGTTTAGTTTTACCTAGCAAGATTTTGGTCTAGTTTAGCCCAAACAAATAGATTGAAGAGATTGATTAATCTAAAGACAAATGAGTAATAACTAAACGAAAACAATAAAACAACGATTTATCAAGATGGGAAATAGTCTAGGAATAAGGGTTCACTAATGGGGTAGAGGTATAATCTAGTGTGGTCAATGCTAAAGCGTCGAGAAGGTATCTAGGTAAGTTTCATCTTTCGACGGGAAACAAACCTACGGTTGAGTCTAATCAAGCTTTCGCTCTAATCAAGCAAAACCGACTTATCCAAACAAGACAAGACAAGTAAATGCCTAGGCTTTTACCTTAGACGAGAAAACATAAGATAAAACACCAAATTTTCACTCAAGCAATTCATCAAACAACCTTCCAAGCATGAGACTAGAGATGATTTTCCGACAAATGAATAGCAATCTAATTACACAAATTACACCCCTTTACCCCAATTAGATACCCCTCATCCCTAGAGAAGATAATTACTCACTCATGATGATGGTAACAAACAAAGGGAGGTTAATGAATATCATTAAACTACCAACATTCAACATAGTATAGAAGACATTAATGAAAACAAGATTATAAACAAGATTAAAGCAAGATTAAGACAATAAATAAATGCTAATAAGTGAATAAGAAGAGATTTGTACCAACAATGAGGGAAAGATTAAAACTTGGATTGAAATGAAGAAGAATTTCTTCAAAATCTTGATTACAACTCAAAGATACTAGAAATCTAATGCTAATTAATACTAATTAATAAAGATTAAGACTTGATGAAGGAAAGATTAGAGTTGCTAATCAATTGAGTAAGGTAAGTAGAGTTCTATTTTCTAGGGTTTTGTGCTAATGTAAGTAGTGTTCAAGTCTCAGAAAAACATTTATTTATACTACAATAGAGCCCAATAGGAGATAGATAAAGCCCGTCATAAATCGATCAGTCGGCCGATTAGCCGGGCGCCTACCTCTAGGCCGGGTGTCTGTACTTCTATCAAAGCAAGAAGAAAAAATGTCATCAGGTAGGCGGGGCCGGTTGACCGGGCGCCGGTCCTCAACAAGCCCCGAGACCAACTCGATTTTCTCCTAAAAACTTCTTGAAATTCAAGCAAGAGTGGAGACTAGCCGACCGACCGGGCGCCTGCCGACCGGCTGGGAGTCCCTTTGACTTTCTTTGACCGAGTGAAGACAGAGGCATGGTCCATGTTGATGACTGGGGGCGGTTGGTGACAGGGGAGCTGTTGACCATGTGGACACCATTTCCAACTCTTATTCTCCATTTCTTCAAGGCTTGCTTCATTTTCCCCATTTCCGGATGTATCTCATCCAAATTTTGTCCTAATACCTGAAAACTTAGTGTATAAAAAAAAATAGATCGATGCATACACAAAATGGACGAAAAATTGGCATAGAAGTTGGTTTAGGATCTAAAATGCAAACGAAAATAGGGAAAACGGTACAAAATACTAGCCTATCATTCATACACACAAAATATGTGATAATAAATCTCTAACAGAAAGGGAAAGAGTAGTAAAGACCAATTAAATAAAAGTGGGGCCACCACTACATCCCCTTATCTACTAAAAGAATATGTAAACTTTTTCCTCCAAATGACCATGTTTCAATCTCCTATCTAGGAAAAAAAATAAGTCTATTTCAAAGTTTTCCTCCAAAATCACCCACATATTAATAAGGAAACAAATTAATGCATTGCAATTAATTTTTTTCCAATTTTGGAAATGAAACAAATAAGAATTGAAGTTATACCACTGAGCAATTTTAAAAGGCTAACACTAATTTCGAATTCAAATAAAAAAAGAAATTAAATAATATAGTTGGCCAAGGCATGCTTAAAAATTTTAATTAATAAAATAACACCCTATATAAATCAAGATATATACTAAAAAATAAGATTTGTTGATAAAAAATATCATAATAAATAAATGATTGGGTCCCTGATCTAAAAAGATTAAGCCACGTTTTAAAAAAATAGATAAACATAAAACAAACTCAAACATATTTTATTTAAATAATATTTTTGATCCAGGAATTCTAAGAATTTATTAAAAGTATTAGTCAATTATATGAATTAGAAAATGTCAACTTTTATTTTTTTTATCATTGTATTGCATTATATACTACTAATAACATGTTTGAATGTTCGACATAACATTGTAACATTGTTTTGAATTTTTCGCTCACTAATATACCATACTCATAAAAAACATGCAATTGCATGAAATCTAAATTAGTGATATAACAACAATATTTTTAAAAACAAAATTAACATAATATATTTAGAAAAACCGACAATGCTATACAAAAGTACTTTCTCTTTTATCTCGAAATAAAAAACATTACTATTAGTATATTTTATAATTAACTTTGAAATGGAGTTAATAATAGTAGTATAACTATTAAATTCTTTCAATATCACTATCTAAAAATGCCGCGCATTCGTGCGGGATCAATACTAGTATGAAAACAAATGAATTTATTGGTATTATAACTTTTCCATTTCGAGAAAGAAACAATAAAGAATTGAAATATTACCATTAGACAATATTAAAGGCTAACACTAATTTTGTAGTTTAAAAAATATAAGAAACTTAATATTATTTGTAACTCTCCTATGCGACATGCTCATTCCCCATTTTTTGTAAAATGTGACCACTTTTTGTTAAATAGTGACTACCTTGATAATAAATGTCATTTTCAAGTCATAAAAGATGGTTACTGTTTATTAATAAATGGTCACTATTTATCAAAAAGGGGTTACACTTAACTCGTCGCATATGCGACGGTTGTAAACAAGAATTTGTGTAATATTATAGGTAGTCATGACACGCTTAACGTAAATTTTTTAATTTAGAAAATGACACTATACATAAATCAAGATATATATATAATAAAAATAAGTTTTGTTGATAAAAATATCATAAAAACTAAATTATAATTAGGGTCACAAATTTACAAAATATGAAGTAAAGTTTGAAAAAAAATGGAGAGACATAAAACCAATTAGTAAGTATTTAATTTATAAAACATTTTGACCCATAAGCTCAAAGAGATTAATAAAAAAAATCAATCGATTATATGAATGATAAAAAACGTGACATTGTTTAGAACTTGCTCACTAATATATATCTTCTTCTCTAAAAATTATAGATTTAAACTAGTTAGTTCTTACTAGAGGTCGGATGGGTCAATCGAGTCGGGTATAGACCACGTTTGTTTGAGTCGGGTTATTTTGAATTGGTCACACATTTTGGATCAGGTTGGGTTGGGTGGTCGAGTTATTTCAGGTTTCGGGTCAATGTTGGATTGACATGTTCTCGGGTCATTTCGGATCGAGTCACCTTTGTGTATGAGTCATTTTGGATCGGGTCGCTTTTGATTTAATGGCTAAACACTTGACTTAATACTATTTTGATTAAGAAATACTATTTTGTGTTATGAAACGTATTATGTGGATGTCCATTGGGCTTTATGGTCCATTATGTAATTAGGTTTCTGACATGAAATATATTATATATACCCCTGATTAAGATGAATAATATAACTCGATTGAATCTATCTCCTCTCTCTTAACCTATTTTCGCTTATTGTCTCTCTACCTTCTCTATATACTTTCTTGTATTTCTTATTATCAGCACGACGTTTTAAGAAATTGAGCGGTAATCAAGCATTTTCCTTGGTGTAACCCCATTTCTTTGGTTTGTCCCTTTCTTAAAAACCATTCTTACGAGTTTAAATGCACCATTATTTTATACCAGTTCAGTCACAAGGAGTTTTTATCTCTTAAACTAAGTCGTTTGTTGGCATTCACGTTCTTTTGACATTTACAAGAAATACATAATGAATATCATCAACCTTATGATTATAATTATGCTAATCCTTCAAAGAACTATATAACTATGATAATCCTTACATAATTTTAATTATTGAGGAATTTATTATTTATGCATAACAATTGGGTAATTTGGGTGACTATGAAAGTAATCATATTGATGGTTTCTTTTCTGTCAATATACTTGAAATTTGAGAGAAAAAGTGAAATGAATTTCAATTATCATGGTTCATTGACGGGTATCCATTAATTAATTTTTGGCGTAATTGCTTGTATTCTTTTCTGTGTGATTTGCGGCTATGTTCTTATCTCCTCCCTTCTTGTTGTAATTTCAACTATGGTGTTGGCAATTTTTCATAGTTAAGTATGTATCAGATCATTCATGTCTATATTTTTTTACATGTCTTGATGACATTTGTAATCGCTATGTATCAATGATTCTTTACTTGCTTGATCATTCATTATACATACTTTGTCCCGATTATGATTTTGATTCATTATCTAATACGGAGTAATTGGTAAGAATGTGCTAAGCAAGGTAAGTATTTTCTCAATCACCATTGAGGCAATTATCTTTCCCTTCCATAAATACTAGGATTCTCCTTGTTTACATTAGTAAATATATTTGGCTATTCAGTTAACCAATTTAAAAACATGTCGATATAGAAATCATTCAAGCTCTGGGTATGTTTTGCACTTCATCAAATTACACGTGCAAAGTGCAAGATGACCTCCTATCAATTTAATGAGATGGTCTTCTTTATAATGCGATATGATCTCCTATTTAAATTAGACCGTCTCCTATCTAAAGGTGAGACAACCTCGTATCTATTTAACTCGAGACGTTCTCATATCTATTTAAACATGAGACGATCTCTTATCTACTTAATACAAGATAGTCTTTTGTCATTATAATTTAAGACGATCTTCTATCAATTTAATGCGAGTCGGTCTCCTATCAATTCAGTGTGAGACAGTTTCTTATCACTTTAATGTGAGATAGTCTTCCATATTTGAATGAGAGACTATTTTATTTATGGAGTAATCTTACTCATACTATTTATTTATTTTTTCATTACCCTAATGAAAAGTGAAATTCTCCAAGTTCTTAAAACTTACAGAATTCTTCATATGGAGTAATGATTAACACGTTAAAATCGCAATGTTACTCAAAAGGAATAATATCATCATATTTCTCAAAGCGATTTTAAATAATATGATCAATCTAGCCCATTTACATGAGACACTAGAGGTGTCATTTACCACATCATTTGTTTGCCCATATAAAATGAATTATTTTGAGCACATGTCATATTAGTTTGGCATGTAAGTACAAAATTGCACATATATTGAACATAGCGACCATAATAAGTGCTTAAAAGTATGAGCAAACGAATTTTGATATAAAATTGAGGTCTTGCGTGATCTTACTACACCCTGTTTTTTTTTAAGCGTTAATTTTGCATCAAAATTCGTTTTGTGCTCAGACTCTTTCGAGTATAGCATATGCATTTTATTACACGCAAATACCTATATTAACATTGTGTATGGTTGACATTTGGAGATCTAAACAATAAAATTGTACAATACTCGAGGTTGGACAAAACCTTATAAATTCAATTGTACAAATTGATATTGTTTTTAAGTGGCTTGAAGACCACATACTCAAATACGAGTAAATTGTGCTATTGAAATTCACAATTTGATTATTAGTATGTGAACAAGTATATCCTCTTAAATTGGACATTTTGATTTAGCACGTTAATAGTCAACTACAACATACATTACTCCCCAGATATCTTATAAATCTTACAATTATGTGCACTAATTAAATCTCATTAATATCTGATATGGAAAATCCCATTCTAAAGTGGTTTTAAAATGATTGCAATCTATCTTGAAAATAATTTTTACCACCTTAGGGGGAGGAAGTACGTGGTAAGTTGGTAAAACAAGTGAAGTTTTATCATATTGAATTACGCATATCGTGTGATATATGAAGAATGCAGATTCTAGACACTTCTAGTATGATCATTAAAGTATATCCATATGAAACAGATATACGTTTGCGCGCGATTTTCAATGAACAATTGAATAAGGACTTTATAAGTCCATTCGACCGTCAACATATTTATAAAGAGCTCATTAATCTGAAATTCATCCAATTTACGGAGAATAAGAAGAACAATGTACAGTTTTCATTATCGAGTCATCATATGCATATAGAGACTTAGATAAGCATTTTCATATTAATTTATTACTACGTCATCCCATTATTTCACATCGTATAGTTTAGAACTTAGTCCCATGCATATCATATACATGTACATTGTTGATGATATGATCACTCAAAGAAAAGGTGCAATATTTTCAACCACAAAAGTGACAAGTTTACTAGAAATGAAGATGCATGAATTACAATATTCATCTTATGAGTTTTGAAGCAATCTACCACTCCTATCAACTGAAGACATCTATAAAGTCAATCAAGTACGATGATAGCTATTTTCAAGATCGAGAAAATTTGCTACATCATGAGTAGCAATGGCGTTTTACTAGTGATGTAACCATTAGGGGGAGTGTGCACGCGCTGTACTCTTTTTCCTTATCTATGGTTTTGTCCCACCGGATTTTCCATAGAAATGTTTTAATAAGGCAGCTCATTAATTTCCGTATAGAGCGACAATGCACTCTGCTTTTCCTTACTAGTGTTTTTCCCATAGGGTTTTTCTAGTAAGGTTTTAACGAGTCATGTTTTTCAGTAATGTACATCCAAGGGGGAGTGTTATGAAACATATTATGTGGATGTCTGGCTAGACTTGTCGCGAGTCTCCAAATTAGTATTTTTAACTACTACAAACGCAAACTAATAGTAAGTGTAAGTAGAGGTCGATCCCACAAGGAAGGTATTTTGTTTACTAAATGTGTGCAAAAGCAAGTAACTAAATGGGGGTTTTGGTATGTTGATGTTCTAAGTCTACTAAAACAAAAATGAAATCTAATATAAAGATAATATAATAATTGAAAATGTGTAAAAAATATGAGAATGATTCTTGGACCAAGTAATTTTCACCAACAAGTTATGAATTGATTATTGACTCTTCTATTCTATTTCAATATTGAGTACTTTGCTATGAAGTTGTTGAATTCTAATTCCACTTATGAATGATTATTAGTTACAAGCGTAAACAAATATTCCTTACAATATCGTCAATTTAGTCAAGCGCTCAATTGTATCGAGATTGTAGATTAAAGCGATGGAATTTAGCAAAGATAAACGAATGAAGAAAACAAGCGTTGCTTCACTTTGGTTCATACAAATTTAGTCCTTTATAACTCAACGATGATGAAAGCATACGAATTGATGAATTATAATTGCTACAATGAAATAGATAAACAAACAAAAGATTCATTCATCTAATCTAGCAATGGTTAATTAACTAATGACAACTAGTTGATCATTCTAGGTGCATAATTAACAAACCAACAATAATGCAAACTAAATTTGATACTCTAAAAATGAAATAGAATTAGAATAAGAGTCTTACAATTCAAACTAACTTGGCTTCAAGAACTTGTTCCAAGATGTAGAACTTAGCCTTCCATACAAAATAACTAAAACAAACTAGAAATTTAAAGTATTTTCTATGTATTATGATGATTAAAAGATGGAAGAAGATATGTCTAATTGATCAACAATCCCTCCTTTTATAGGTCTTCAAAGAGCATCTTCATAAATCCTCATAAAACCTCATAAAGTATGAGCATAATGGCTGAATTAAAGAGGAATTAGAAGAGTCGTCGGAATCCAATGCTCAGCCTCTCCACGCAGCTAGCCTCTCCTCGCAGCTAGCTAGTAGCCGCGCCACGCAGCTAGCCGCTCCTCGCAGCCTGCTTTTCTTCTTTTTTATGCATTTTGACTCATTGTTTTGGGCTTTGACTTGCTTCAGAATCAACACTCCCATGACATCCTTAGCCCAATACTAACCTCTAAAGAAGCCCTTCTCCACTCATAGCAAGAAATCAATCCAATTACCCCATTAAAACACACAAGTCCATTACCAAACCAACACTCAAGACATAAGCACTAAAATCCCCAAATATGCTTCTTAACCCATCATTTAATCATCAAAATAACTTTATTAACCCCTACTAAACTAGACTAATCAAACTCTCCCACGCTTAGACCTTTACTCGTCCTCGAGTAAAACTCAAGGATAAGTCAAAGAGAACCCACACCAAGGTCTATATAGCGAAACGTGAGTAGCTTGCTCCAACTCAAAACACCACAACTAATCACCACTACTCCAACCATCTCTCAATACTCAACCCTCCCGAGTAGGTACATGGTCTCAACAAAGTGCACGTCCAAATCCTAAAATAATGACCAAGTGACCCAAGTTCCCAACCAAACAACATCTAAGCCAACCGATAAGTCAAAACACAAAGACACAATGTATTTTAACTCATCACGCTTCACCACCCAACCCCCCTTATTACTTCAAATGATTAAATCCCGAACCACCCTTCAAACCTCCTTATGTCGCCAACTCCAAGGTAGATCAAGTAATCAAGTAACTTTTTTTTTTTTTCTATTCCCTCATTTTGCCTAGATCGCCCGCCCTTGCGGGTTTTCGATCTAGCTTTTATTCCTTACACTACTCTCATGGCACGCATCTCAATTCTTCTTTTTACCCGGAGTGCCCTTTCGGGTTTTCACTCCGTCCTCGGCCATTTCACCCAATCTTGCCTAGGCGCCCGCCCTTGCGGGTTTTCACCTAGCCGGGTTCTTTTTTTTTTTTTTTCTTTTCTTGTTTTTTTTTTCTTTTTTTTTTTTTAACAAAATTAAATATATACAACATGGAATTCCCTCCCCCACGCTTAATCTTCACATTGCCCTCAATGGGAGGAACAACAAAAAGTAAGACATGGAAAAGAGAAAGAAAAACATACCAAAAGACTTCAAGGACCGGAGGGATCTCCGGTACCATCACTCTTAGAGGCATGATCCGCCTCCCTAAGTTCCCGTGTTTTAGCAAAGTCATCCCACTTACTATTCAAAGACCGAACAAGCTCATGTGTCTCCAAAAGCATATTAGAAAGTGCGGCGAGCTTATCATCGGTCCTAACTTGCCTAGCATCCACCTTCTTCCTCCCAAGTATCAACCTCTTTCATCCAAACTTGATCATAAGTAGCCACGGAAGTAGTAGCAACCAACCGCGTAGCCGTAGTATCTTTACCACTTCTATCACCATCACCATTACCCTCCGCATTTTCATTAGACTTATTACCCCTACTAAGCTCGTCGGATCCCTCATCGTCACTTCCATCTTCCCCATCCATTAAAGGATCAAGATCAGGATCGGGGCTAACAAAGAAATCCTTCGTCACTTCCCCATAAGTCAAAGGCTCGTCCTCCGAAGGAGGCATTTTCAAATAAGGATCATTCTTGGGACCCCAACACCAAAAGTAAGTATCCTCTACCAACCAAGGCCGTAGCAACTTAGCTTGGATCAAACAAGGAATATCCAAAAGATAGCTATCCATCAAAGGCACTTCATCATCCCCCACATCTATCTTCAAATGTTTCATTATCAAAGTCACCAAACCCCCACCACCAATCCTAGTTCCCTTCTTAGTACCCAATTGTAAGCAAGATTTCACAAAAAGAGCAACCCAATCGGGGACACCCTCACCCTCCGGAGTCATAGCCCATAAATAACCGAATTGGACACGAGGGAGTTTAGTGGGTTCCCCTTTACAAAGGAATGTATTGGCTATCAAACGGTGAGCAAGCCTAAGACAAGGATGAGGGATTTTTGAGCTTATTTCACCTTGTTTCGCTTTTGTATCCAAACCCGTCAACTCCTTCCACCATTGAGTTTCCGCCTCTTTACCTAAACCCTTATATGTCACCTCACTCATCTCCTTAATACCAAAAGCTTTTCTCAACCCCGCATAAGTTAAAGAATGAGGTTTTCCTTTCAAACGGAAGGTGATTTTAGGACTTTTATTGGACTCTCCCGACAATGTCAAGGTGGATAAGAACTCTAAAGTGTATCTCCTATAAGTGTGGGCTCCCTTAGCCATGAAATTCTCCAAACCAACACATTTCAACAAAGACTTCACTACATCAAGCATTCCCAATTTCTCTAACGTGTCATGACAAAGGAATCGGGTTTCCGTCATATGACGGTCATGTAAATCATCCCAAATTTGGCCTTGTGTAAGTGTTAAAGAAGCGGGTTTGGGAATGGGTATTCGTCTAGGAATAATGGTGGTTGTTTTTGAAGTGGTGTGGGTAATTTTTTGTGTTTTGGTGGGTGGTTGTGAGGTAGAAACGGTGGTGGTGCCGCGTTTATTGGTTCTCATCCCGACAATGACAACAATGCACAACAAAGAACAATTCCAATTGCTCAAGAACAACAACAAAGCTCACTTACAACTCCAAATCTCCCTCAACAAAGAACAATTTCAATTAATTCAATCACAAGACCAATAAATCACCAACAAAAACTCAAGAAACAATGAGAATTCCTTTAAATTAAAGCTAGAATGAAAATTCAAGCATAAAATTAAAAGGAAGAGACAAAGTATGAAATTGTTACCCAAAAGATGAGAAATTTGTTCTTCTATATGAATAATGATAATGTAATCTCCTTATTGCTGAAAATTGACCCAAAAATCGAACCTTGCAACATCCAAAATTCGAAATTTCCGAAAACCCCAATGGTAGGGTTTCAAAGTTCCGAAAATTGCACTAGAATGGTAATAGAAACAATTGAAATGGGTTCTTTGGGGAAGCAAATGAAGAGTAGAATGAAATGTATAGGGTTGTTGGAGTAGACGGAATAGCTGTGCTTCGTGTGTCTGCCTTTCCTGTGTTTGTTTTTTTTTCTTTAGTATCTCGACAGGAATTGACGAAGTAGAAGAATGAAGAAATACCTGGACTGGATGGCTGCGTGGGGCGGCAGAAACGCCGCGTGGGGCGGCTGGCAAAACAGAGAAAGGAGCCGCTGGGTGATGCTAGGGCCGCGTGGGGTTGCTGGAGCCGCAGCTCTATGCGTGGGGCGGCAAAAGGCCGCGTGGTGCGGCTGTCAAAACAGGAGGAATCGCCGCGTGAGGGTGGCTGGTGCCGCGTGGTGGCTGCTGTCCGCGGCTGTTCAAGGCAATTCCATGTTTTGATTTTTTTTTTCTTTTTCTCTTTACCTACAAAACATAAACATAAGTAAATTAGATTAAAGGAAACTAATCTAATAACAAGCAAATAGAACTACATAAAATAAATAAAATAAAATAAAAGCAAATCGGGTTGCCTCCCGTAAAGCGCCTTAGTTAATGTCGTGGCTCGACATGGGAATGAGAAGCTTAATCTTCATATATTGGGTCGATAAAATTAACTTCCTCGACCGCTTCATTTTGAAATCCGTCATAATATGGTTTGAGACGGTGTCCATTCACTTTGAAAATCTTCTCCGTAGACTGACTACGAATCTCCACCGCTCCATGTGGAAATACTTGAGTGACAATAAATGGGCCAACCCATCTGGACCGTAGCTTACCCGGAAATAAGCGAAGACGGGAGATGTAAAGCAAAACCTTTTGACCAACGGAAAAAGTCTTCCTAGAAAGCATCTTATCATGCCACGACTTTGTTCGCTATTTGAAAATTGCCGCATTTTCATACGACTCATTTCTAATTTCCTCTAACTCTTGCAATTGCAACTTCCGGTGCACACCCGACTCATCCATTCTCATGTTTAAAGTTTTCACCGCCCAAAAAGCCTTGTGCTCAAGCTCGACCGGAAGATGACAAGACTTACCAAAAACCAACCGGTATGGTGACATACCAATCGGAGTTTTATAGGCCGTTCTATACGCCCATAATGCATCATCCAACCTCAAGCTCCAATCTTTCCGATTCGGATTCACCGTCTTTTCCAAGATTGACTTCACCTCTCTATTGGACACTTCGGCTTGGCCATTTGTTTGAGGATGGTAAGCGGTAGATACCTTGTGAGTGACGCAATATTTCTTTAAAAGTGCTTCTACCGTCCTATTGCAAAAATGTGTTCCTCTATCGCTTATCATTGCTCGTGGAATTCCGAACCTAGAAAAGATGTTAGACTTGAGAAAATCTGCAACAACTTTAGCATCGTTAGTCCTAGTGGGTTTGGCTTCCACCCACTTCGATACATAATCAACGGCAAGAAGTACATATAAGAAACCATGAGACATGGGAAATGGACCCATAAAATCTATACCCCACACATCAAAAATTTCACAATAAAGCATAGGAGTTTGAGGCATCTCATTACGACGAGAAATGTTACCACTCCGTTGACAATTGTCACAAGTTTTGACAAAACCATGGGCATCCCGAAACAAGCTCGGCCAATAGAAGCCACAATCAAGCACTTTCTTTGCGGTCCTCCTAGCTCCAAAGTGTCCCCCACAAGCATAGGAATGACAAAAAGTTAGAATAGAGCTCATCTCATTTTCCAGAACACATCTCCTCACCACTTGATCCGAGCAATGCTTCCATAAGTAAGGATCATCCCAAACATAGTATTTGGCATCACTCCGTATCTTCTCCTTTTGGGATTTGGAGAAACCTGTAGGAAATGCATTGGAAACAAGAAAGTTAACAATGTTAGCATACCAAGGAGAAACGGAAGTAAGAGCAAAGAGTGTTTCATCGGGAAATGTGCCTCGAATAGGCTCCGCAAGTTTCTCCACATTCACTAACCGACTTAAATGGTCCGCAACCACATTTTTGGCCCCTTTCTTGTCTTTTACCTCTATGTCAAATTCACTTAGTAACAATACCCATCGGAGAAGCCTTGGCTTAGCCTCTTTCTTTGTCATCAAATACCTAAGAGCGGCATGATCGGTGAAAACCACTACTTTAGTACCAAGTAGATAGGATCTAAACTTTTCTAAAGCAAATACCACCGCCAACATCTCTTTTTCGGTAGTAGAATAGTTCTTCTGAGCCTCATTGAGAGTCATAGAGGCATAGTAGATCACATGGGGCACTCTCCCAACTCGTTGACCCAAGACGGCACCAACGGCGTAGTCACTAGCATCACACATAAGCTCAAATGGAAGAGACCAATTTGGAGCTTGTATGATTGGGGCCGACGTCAACTTCTCCTTTAGCTTGTCAAATGCCTCCTTACACGCTAAGTCAAACTCGAATTCGACCTCCTTTTGCAATAATTTGCACAATGGTGAAGCTACCTTGGAAAAGTCCTTGATAAACCGCCTATAAAAACCTGCATGACCAAGGAAAGAGCGAACTTCACGAACATTAGTAGGGTGAGGAAGTGATTGAATAGTGTCAACTTTGGCTTTATCAACCTCAATTCCCTTAGAGGAAACCACATGCCCAAGTACAATACCTTGCTCCACCATAAAATGACATTTCTCAGAATTTAAGACAAGGTTAGTATCAATGCATCTCCTAAGCACAAGAGATAAATGAGTCAAACAACTATCAAAGGAATCACCATGCACGGTAAAGTCATCCATGAAAACTTCAATGAAATTCTCCACATATTCCGAGAAAATACTAACCATGCATCGTTGAAAATTTGCGGGAGCATTACATAACCCAAATGGCATGCGTCGATACGCAAAGGTGCCAAATGGACAAGTAAAGTTGGTCTTATCTTGATCCTCGAGCGCAATAGCAATTTGAAAATAGCCCGAATAACCATCTAAAAAGCAATAAAAAGGCTTACCGACAAGCCTCTCAAGCATTTGATCAATAAAAGGCAAGGGAAAGTGATCCTTCCTTGTCACCGCATTGAGTCTACGGTAGTCAATACAAACACGCCACCCATTTTGTACTCGGGTGGGAACCAATTCTCCATGTTGATTTTCTACAACCGTCACTCCACTTTTCTTTGGCACCACTTGAGTGGGGCTCACCCACTTGCTATCGGATATTGGGTATATCATACCCACTTGCAAAAGCTTTAGGATCTCTTTCTTCACCACCTCCATCATAGGTGGATTCAAGCGCCTTTGTGGTTGCCTTACCGGTTTGGCATCATCTTCCAAGAATAATTGGTGCATACAAGTGGTTGGACTAATACCCTTGATGTCGGCAATAGTCCATCCAATTGCAAGCTTATTCTCCTTAAGAACTTCCACCAACTTTACCTCTTGCCCCTCGGTAAGCTTGCTAGAAATGATCACCGGTAAAGTTTCTTCATCACCTAGAAAAACATACTTCAAATGGGAAGGTAATGGTTTCAACTCAACCATGGGTGCCTGCAAAACTGATGGCAACAGTTCCTCACTAGGCAAAGTTAGAGTTAAAGGTTTAGAAAATGAAGGTATTATAGGAAGCCTTTCCATCTTGGCTAAAGAAGCCACCACTTTCTTCAAATCATGAGATAGAGAAAAACTTAAATCATCACAAGACAAGCTATTGTCAATAGCTACGAGTAAGTCATCTCCTCCATTCACATTGAACACATCCTGCACTAAAGGCTCCAAAATATCAATCATGAAACAAGAATGATCATCACGAGGATATTTCATAGAATCATAGATATTAAACTTAACCACTTGACCATCGACTTCCATAGTAAGAGAGCCATTAGACACATCAATTTTAGTACTTGCGGTTCTCAAGAATGGCCTACCTAGAAGAATAGGAGCCGCATGTGAATCATGTTCCATTTCAAGTACATAAAAATCAGCGGGAAAAATTAATTTATCTACCATTACAAGTACATCCTCAACCACTCCCTTAGGATAAGCATTTGAACGATCGGCCAGTTGAATTACTACCCCTGTTTTAACTAATGGCCCCAATTTCAATGACTTGTATAAAGAATAAGGGAGAACATTAATTGAAGCACCTAAATCAAGCATAGCATTAGGGATAGTGGTGTCTCCTAAGGTACAAGGCACGGTAAACATACCCGGGGCACTACACTTAGGTGGCAACTTATGTTGAAACAAAGCCGACACATGTTCATTAACTTTAACTTTTTGGACACCCTTCAACTTTTGATTCCTTTTTATGGTACACAACTCTTTAAGAAACTTAGCATACCTAGGCAAACTTTTCAATAAATCTAATAAAGGGATGTTTACCTCGCATTTTCGGAAGGTCTCATAGACATCCTTGTCTTGTGTAGGGCGACTTTTCCTCTTGAGTGCCTCGGGAAACGGTGGAGCATCCACATGAGTAGGTGTAACAATCGGTGACATTTCCTCCTCTTGAACCAACGGTGAGGTGACGATGGGTTCAACCACCAACTCCTCCTCCTCTTGCTCAATTATCTCACTAATCTTTGCTTTTGGCCCTTGCAACTCCTTCCCACTCCTTAAAGTAATAGCACTCGCATTAGGCTTAGGATTAGGAATAGTTTGGGAAGGTAGCTTACCGGAATCTTTAGCTTCAAGTCTCCCAAGAGCACTAGACATTTGCCCAAATTGATTTTCCAAGTTTTGAATGCTAGCCTTTGTCTCTTGTTGAAATTGCACTTGATTATCTTGCATAGTGGCCACATTAGAAGTAAGAGCCCGAATCATTTCCTCCGTAGACATGGATGGGGTGGAGGTTTGACCTTGAGAGGAGAATGAGTTCAAACCTTGTTGCCTCGGAATGAACCTTGGTTTAGATTGACCAAATTGTTGTCCAAATGATGAGCCTTGATTTTGTTGGCCTTGTAGTTGCAAGCCGCCTTGTGGATTCCCATATTGGAAACCGGGATGGTCTCTCCGCATAGGATTATAGTAAGTGGCCTTGACCTCTTCGGTCTCTTCTTGGAGAAGTGGGCACCGATCGGTGACATGAACATTGGATGAGCAAAGACCACAAGCTTGCACTTGTTGCTTATTCCCCATGAGCATCTCCCTCATTAAGGAAGTCAAATCTTCAACCTTACTCTCCAATGATGGGTTGGAGCTAGAATTTGCCATGCTAACCCTTCTTGTGGTGGACCCCACACCAAATCGTCGTGAGCTAGAAGCAAGCTCACTCAACAATGCATTAGCTTCATCCGGATTCTTGTTGAGTATTCCACCGCCACTAGCACCATGAACCATCCGAGCATCTTCCGGTAATAATCCTCCAACAAAGTAGAGGATGAGATCTTGGTCACTATACCCATGGTATGGGCATCGTGCACATAACTTCTTGAATCGCTCCCAATACTCGTAAAGTGTTTCATCATTCTTTTGCTCCACATTTGAGATCTCCTTCTTAAGATGGGAAGATTTGGAGGCGGGATAATACTTATCAAGAAACACCTTCTTCATTTCGGCCCAAGTAGTGATACTACCCGGTGGAAGGTAGTACAACCAATCATTAGCGGAATCCTTTAATCATCTTCGGTAACATTGTTCGGTTTCATGCTAGTGCATACCACATGAAATATCGATAAATGTTTGTTTGGATCCTCACCACTTAACCCATGGAATGAGGGTAATAAGTGGATTAAACCCGACTTCAACTCAAATGTGACACCGTCATCCAAGTCCGGAAATGTAATGCACAAAGGTTGTTGAGTAAGGTCGGGAGCGATGAGCTCCTTCAAAGTCCTAGTTTCTCGTGCCATGTTGATCTTTTCTTTCTCCTCTTTCTTGTCTTGCTTGTTGAATTGAAGCTTTCTCCTTGTCGCCCTTCTTATCTGAAAAAGAGTTTTCTCCAATTCTGGATCAAAATCTAACAACTTCTTGTTAGTAGAACGGGTGTCCGGCATAAACCCAAACACCAAAACTAAACTAAAAATATAAAAAAAAAAAAAAAAATTGCACAAATAAATAAACAATAGCCGTCCCCGGCAACGGCGCCAAAATTTGGCTAGACTTGTCGTGAGTCTCCAAATTAGTATTTTTATCAACTACTAACTCGAACAATAGCAAGCAAGGGTAAGTAGGGGTCGATCCCACAAGGAAGGTGTTTTGTTTATTAAATGTGTGCAAAAGCAAGTAACTAAATGGGGGTTTTGATATGTTGATGTTCTAAGTCTACTAAAACAAAAATGAAATGAAATATAAAGACAATATAAATAATTGAAAATGTAGAACAAATATGAGAATGATTCTTGGACCAAGTAATTTCCACCAATAAGTTATGAATTGATCATTGACTCTTCCAATCTATTTCAATATTAAATACTTTGCTATGAAGTTGTTGACTTCTAATTCCACTTATTGAATAATTATTAGTTACAAGCGTAAACAAATAGTCCTTACAATATCTTCAATTTAGTCAAGCGCTCAATTGTGTCGAGATTGTAGATTAAAGCGATGAAATTTGGCAAAGATAAACGAATGAAGAAAACAAGCGTTGCTTCACTTTGATTCATACAAATTTAGTCTTTTATAACTCAACGATGATGAAAAGCATACGAATTGATGAATTATAATTGCTACAATGGAATAGATAAACAAACAAAAGATTCATT